>SJYA01001561.1:897349-950372 GCA_006410615.1 Neotragus moschatus | reverse complement strand
TGCAACCCCACGGACTGTAGCCTACCAGGCTCCTCCCTCCATGGGATTCTCCAGGTAAGAGTACTGGAGTGGGTTGCCATTTCCTTCTCCAGGGGATCTTCCTGACCCAGAGATAGAACCCTGGTCTTCTGCATTCCAGGCAGATGCTTTAACCTCTGAGCCATGGCAGTTCATGGCCCATAGTAAATAGGGCCCATGTATAGGAAATTGTGCTAGGTGTCAAGTAAGTGGAAGAAATATACAAAGAAGCTTAAGGTTCATGTACTGCCTTTGAGGAACTTATAATCTATACAAAAGTGACTATCTTCTTTTTGCTATTCTCCTCTCTAATAAAAGAGTCAGACACGACTTCACTCCCACTTTCTCTGGTAAAAAGATGAAACAACACATAATCATACCAATTTTGATCAGTTCATCTGGCACAAAATGGAGGTGGAATTCAATGGGCTAAGTCTGAATAAATGACGTGCTGAACTGAAAGTACTGAATTTCTCTCCAGTTATCAGATTAAAATCAATTACAACAGTTCAGGCTTATATTTAACTAGAATGAACCTTTTAAAATTCTGCTTCCTACTTTCTATCTTTAAGGCATTAGAAATAACATGCCACATCTTTCCTCACATAAAGAAATAGATAAAATTTTTAAGCTTGTTGTTCAAGTGGAAATTTTAGTCAGTAAAATGCAATTTAATAATCGATCAAATAATAATTGCACAATTAAAGACAGAAGGCAAAGACGAGCGATGTAAGCATCCATCTAGTCGATGAATTTGCTAAGGATGTCTAGATGATCTAATAGTGCCTAAATGGCTCTTTTCAGTTTGTAATTCAGCTATTCAAGATTTATTCCTATTTATATAAAATTATATCATCACACATACTCCATTCAGATTTAGAGTTTGTCTTAAAATACTTAGAATTTCACTCTAGTTAAAGAAAGGCAAAATATGTAGCTGCTCAATTGCTTAATCTGATACTGGAGATGAAGTGTGGGATTAAAATTTGAATAAAATCCAACTATAATAGTAACACTGGATCATAAGCTAAGTTGTAATGACAACAAAGACACGGAAGATTAAAAAGTTCTGAAAAATCTATATTCACCCATAGAATCACAGATATATTCAGGAAAAAAAACAGCATGAGATGGGAGATGTCAGTTAAGCACCAATTGGAAGTTGTGGGGAATGTCAAAGACTTAGGAGACACGATTCCGCCTCTCAAGGAGTTTACCATCTATTTAAGGATAAAATATACACCTTTGAAACTACCAAAGGACATTAATGCAGAGTAAAGGGGAGGGAGCAAGGGGGAAAGAAACGGGAAAATACATTCAGTGGCCTCTGTCTTCTCTCTCCTTCAAGAATATCAATGAACTCCCAAAATTGTGGATCAGTGGTGGAGATTTTGAGAAGGAAAAGAGTTCAAAATCTGTAAGTGTATATGCATTTTCCTGTGGGAACCCTGGGCAGAGTATCATAATAGTAAGCACTAAATAAATATTCAGAGTTGATTTCCCTTATGACTGACTGGTTTGATCTCCTTCCAAGCCAAGGGAGTCTCAAGAGTCTTCAACCCTGAATATTCATTGAAAAGACTCATGCTGAAGCTGAAGCTTCAATACTTTGACCACCTGATGTGAAGAGCCAACTCACTGGAAAAGACTCTGATGCTGGGAAAGGCTGAAGGAAGGAGGAGAAGGGGGTGACAGAGGATGAGATAGTTGGATGGCATCACCTACTCAACAGACATGAATTTGAGGAAACTCCGGGGGATAGTGGAGGACAGAGGAGTCTGGCATGGAGTTCAGCTCATGGGTTCACAAAGATTCATGACTTAGTGACTGGACAATGAGGCACTAAATAAATGGATATATTTAACTCATAATATAAAAAACATTATTATTATTGTTATTAGAAATTGCTTTTTAGGTTAATATATGTTAGTTAAAGAAAGTAACATCATAGAGCTCCACCAATGCTCCCTAATTTGAAAAGGTAGTTGTGAAGCTAGTGGGTAGGTCATAGGTAGGACAACCCTCATACCCTACTGGCTGAGGCAGTCTCAGTTTTACACACATTGTCCCAGCTGAGTTGCAATTGAGCCCTCTTTAATTCTCATGAGTATCCTGATTTGAATGATAAATAACATGGTAATTTAGTTATAGGACAGATTAAGAAGTCTCCAGTTGGAACCCACTTTATCACTACTAATGAATAGCCCTTCCAAGGCAACAACATGAGGAGATTCAATAGGGCAGGGGCAGACTTTACATAACAGAAACTTAGAGACAAACTCTCCCTGAGCCAGGAGTCATGAGTGTCCAAAAGAAGGCAAATTAGGTCATCTTATATCAATAAAGGGCATGTTTTTCAATAAATACGTTATTAGTTTTAATATGCTAAACAATACACAAGAAAAACATAAAGACAATACACAAATCTGCCTAATTAACAGACTTTTTCATGGATAAAATAGGCGAAAATAAACAAAAATGCAAACAATCTGAATTATATAATTTAAAAGTTTTCTTTAGGAATTATTTACCAAACTTATTTATTTTTTACTAAAAAAGAATCCCATGGACAGAGGAGCCTGGTGGGCTACAGTCCACGGAGTCGCGAAGAGTTGGACATGACTGAGCAACCTCACTTTCACTTTCACTTNGGGCGCGCAGTAGGAGGGTGGGAGAGGTGGGGGTAGGGGATGGGAATTACAGTTTGGAAGTACTCAGGGGATGGGAGGATAAGAGAAAACAGCCCTAAACTCAATCGTCAGCTGTATCACATTACTCTTTTGTTCTTGCAAAAATTATTTATCGAGGCATGCACTGCACAAAAACACTTTGCTGAGTACTTTTTCATTGGTGCCTCCCAGCAAGTCAGGAAAATCAAGGTAACTTTGGCCAAAGGGAAATCAAAGAAATAAGTCAATTATTCTCTTGAGGGCCAACTTTTATGAACAAGTTTATATTTCATGATTTAAAGACAAAGAGACCATAGGCCATTAATGTTAACTCTCACCACCATCTGCCACTGCCCCCTGACCCACCCCAGCAGTTGATGATAACTGCCTTCAGAGGCAAGGGGCAAGCAGGCTGGGATGGGCGTGCTNTTCTCTTGAGGGCCAACTTTTATGAACAAGTTTATATTTCATGATTTAAAGACAAAGAGACCATAGGCCATTAATGTTAACTCTCACCACCATCTGCCACCGCCCCCTGACCCACCCCAGCAGTTGATGATAACTGCCTTCAGAGGCAAGGGGCAAGCAGGCTGGGATGGGCGTGCTGGGGGCTGGGGAGGGCATGCCCCACATAAAGCATTCCTACTTTTTAAAATATGAAGTACCATGTAGTCCCAATAAAATACACGTGCAGGCCACCAACAGGGAATCTCTTCCCTAAGCCCCTCTCGAAGCCCCACAGTTGATGACCAGAGTCACCATCCTGATGGGTCAGGTCTGTCCCTTTCCCCTCCATCCCCTCTTCCCTCCCCCATTGCCTCATCTTCAGAAGGACGAGAAAACAATTGCACCTACAAGGGGAGCAGGTAATTCAAGTTCCTAAGTCAGAAGTTTGGAGTGTACCACAGTCCCTCAGGGGTTCTGTTAAAATGCCTGTTCCCTGGCCCACTCCCAGAGATCCTGAAGGTTTGGCATAGGGCCTGAAAGTACGCATTTTTAAGGATTTTCAAATGATGTGGATCACCTGAAAGTTGTTCAAGGGCCATGCTTTGGAAAATACTGTCTATGTTGTAGCAGGGACCCGCCTCCTGTTCTCAGTGGATTTATCAAAGACCAATACAGTGGATACACCTACCCCTNGGCCTGAAAGTACGCATTTTTAAGGATTTTCAAATGATGTGGATCACCTGAAAGTTGTTCAAGGGCCATGCTTTGGAAAGTACTGTCTATGTTGTAGCAGGGACCCGCCTCCTGTTCTCAGTGGATTTATCAAAGACCAATACAGTGGATACACCCACCCCTGTCATTTTCATTGCTTCCCTTCCAGTGTCTTTAAGGGCACTGAGGGCTAAAATTATCCTAGACAGAGAACCTGATACGCTGAGGATAAGACAGGGCATTTCAGATGATATGATGGGGGCCACCCCATGTCTCCCCTAGTGGGTGACTCACAAGCTCACGCAGTTGCCTTCTTGGTAGCACACACCACTGCTTCGTGTTCTCTGCTGGCAGAAGGGCCTTCCTCCCAACCCACCTACAGAGTGTAAACCTGAAATTTGGTTTTAATATTTGCTTAAATTTGGCTTATCTTTGCTTTAATCCTCCACACAACAGCAACAGAAAGTCTCACGCACCATTTTTGGATGGTAGAGAACCATTTACAAGGTGTTAAACCATGAAATTAAAAGACGCTTACTCCTTGGAAGAAAAGTTATGACCAACCTGGATAGCATATTCAAAAGCAGAGACATTACTTTGCTGACTAAGGTCCGTCTAGTCAAGGCTATGGTTTTTCCTGTGGTCATGCATGGATTTGAGAGTTGGACTGTGAAGAAGGCTGAGTGCCGAAGAATTGATGCTTTTGAACTATGGTGTCGGGGAAGACTCTTGAGAGTCCCTTGGACTGCAAGTCCCCTGGACTCCCCTGGACCAGTCCATTCTGAAGGAGATCAGCCCTGGGATTTCTTTGGAAGGAATGATGCTAAAGCTGAAGCTCCAGTGTTTGGCCACCTCATGCGAAGAGCTGACTCATTGGAAAAGACTCTGATGCTGGGAGGGATTGGGGGCAGGAGGAGAAGGGGACGACAGAAGATGAGATGGCTGGATGGCATCACAGACTCAATGGACGTGAGTCTGAGTGAACTCCAGGAGCTGATGATGGACAGGGATGCCTGGCGTGCTGCGATTCATGGGGTCACAAAGAGTCGGACACTACTGAGCGACTGACCTGAACTGAAGTGACACACTGAGAAAGGCCATGGTAAGGGAAATGTTGAATTCAAGTTAGCTCTGAATCAAGACCTTGTAGTAATACTTCATTGATTTGAATTCCAATTTATGATCAGTTTGAAAGGTCTTCCCCAGGTCCTTTCAGCTTCTCAGTAGCACACTCAGAAATAATTTATTCTCTCATACCTTGTAAGTGAAGTTTCTGCCAAGATAGAGCTGCACTCAGCATTCAAATTTCGTAGCATTAACTCCAATAACATAACTGACATTCCACTTAAGGGAAGGGGAAAAAAATCATAAAAACCTGCTTCACTTAAAATTTGACAAGTTCCTAACAGAGTAACTGGGATGCTCTCTCCAAGCGTTTTCAGTCCTGCTTGTCATATCTGTCCCTGGATTGTGTTCATGAACATCTTCTGTTCAGTCAGTTCAGTGAGAGCATCATAAATCCTTCTTTCTTGACACCCAGCCCTCAAACAAGGAATGTGTTGCACAGATGGCATTAATCACTGGGTGCTGATCTGGTTCCTGGGCAGATAAAATACCTTGGTGAGGGGAGAAAGGTATGGTTCACTTTGCATCATCTTCTGCACTGTCTTCAGCATGATACCTTATAGTCAAGGCTGGTCAGATGAGAAAAAAAAAAATATTCCCCTCTATTTAGGAATTTCATGGGAACAACCCAAATTCAGTTAATGAACTCACCTTTGTCACACGTGATTATAGCTAGACAAAAGCAACAGAGGATGGATTTTGTAGTGGGGACTGAAATGGGGATAACTGTGGGGTCTGTCCTAGTATGCATTATGGTAGGCACTTTAAAATTGGAAAATTGGTATTTTTCTTATGTTGGACATTACTATATGGGCCAGTTACAATAGGCAGAGGCATTTCACACTTTCTGTGAAGGGTTTTGTTATTAGGGTCGAAGATACACTCTCTTGAAAAGAAGTTTTCAAAAATAAGATAAAAGCAATTTTCTTTGATAAAAGTTACTCAGATTTACTTACTTAACTGACAAGCCAAACAATAATTTACCAAGACTCTGCTATATTTACAGGACTATATGCTAAATTAATAATGGTATAAGACAAAATAAGACCATTCCACACTTTCCAAAAGTATAAAATCTGTGTAAACAGTCTAGACTGACTTAAGATGAGGAAACAATTATAACTCCAGCACTGAGTGTGTTTGGCCCATAACAGACATTTAATCTTTTCTTACATGCACAATAAATGAACATTGAAAATTGAGATATAGATTATAAATTCTATAGATCCAATTAGAGACGGTGTTTAAGTGTAAGAGGCATATTTCAAGCTCTTTTGACCATGGTGCCCAACTCTCAAGAAGCAACTTGGGGAATCATGTCCCACAGAACTTGCTTTGGGAACTCTAACTCAGACACACTTCATGGGAGATGTAGAATTCCTACTGGGTGATGCAAACAGCAAAGGATTAAATGGGTAGAAATAAGGGGGAAATCCAGGCAGACAGAATAACAGGAAAAAAAGGCAGATGTAAGAGCTAACCTAGAGCATTGGCTGGCGGTCGGGGGGCGGGCAGTGGTGGTCAGGGAAGTTTACCTAACTTAAATCTCTAAAGCATGAATGAACTAGGTTTTTAAAATATCCTGGTTGGCCAAATAGCACTTGTTTTAACTGAAATAGTTGGTGAAAGCCTGAGGTAAACTTGTAATGGGACTATAGGCACTTGGATTCATAATCTCTTCGAAAACTAGCAATCCGTTAGGCCATATTTGGGGTCCTGAGTACAGACCATCATGCCTAATAGCTTCCCAGTTCTATCAAAAGCATCTGCAGAGACTGTGTTTAGGAGGGGAGGTGACAGGGGAATATGAAGGAAAGGGGGCAAGTCTTCTTTATATACTTTTCTTCAAAGTAAGAGATAACACTACAAAGTTTGTGGATCTTGATGGTTTTATTTCTTCGCTGATATGTCAACATCTTGTAATATACAATCATTTCTTACATCCCTTTCACTTTTTTTTCTAAATGAACCTGCGAGAAATTCTGATAGTTACCCTTTCTGTCCTATTTTGAGCAGGCAATAAGCCCTGTCTGCGAAGTAATCAACTCTTTATTTCATTTCCTCTTTTGCAATAAAGGAAGTGAACTCGAAGATGGTGTTTCAAACTCTACTTACCCTTAGTACTAAGAGAGTTACTTTGTTTTGTAATTTATTTTGAAATTGGAGTATAATTGCTTTACAATGTTGTATTCCTTTCTCCTGTACAACAGCGTGGATGGGTCATAAGTATCCAAATATCCCCTTCCTCTTGTGCCTCCCTCCACGCCACCTCCCCCATCCCGCCCCTCTAGCTACTTTTGACGTTGAAACAAGTCCTGTCAGGTGAAGGAAATCTATATCCACCTAAGCCCTCTGCTGAGGACACGGCAACCTGGAGGCAACCCTTTTTCAGGACCTGCCTATCTACCCAGCACCATGACTACAGCCATCACGCTATATTCTTCTGATATTTTTACAGATAGGTCTTTTCTACCAGAATGTGAGATGTTTGATTTAGGGGCCAGATGGTTTTCATGTGTGCCTACCTAATCCTGTTTCTGAAGGCAACACCCAGAGGCAGTACCGCCTGGTATGGAGAACATAGTCTCAGGCCCTGAGCGAGTTGGAATCCTGGCTCGGCCAAGTTACAAGTTGCATGGCCCTTGGAAATTTGCTTATGTNTTGATTTAGGGGCCAGATGGTTTTCATGTGTGCCTACCTAATCCTGTTTCTGAAGGCAACACCCAGAGGCAGTACCGCCTGGTATGGAGAACATAGGCTCAGGCCCTGAGCGAGTTGGAATCCTGGCTCGGCCAAGTTACAAGTTGCATGGCCCTTGGAAATTTGCTTATGTTCTCTCTATGCTTCTGTCTCATTACTTATAAAAACAGGATTAAAATGATAGCTATTACACTTTATGATAAGATGTTGTTGTTATTTAGATGCAAAGGCATGTCCCACTCTTTGCGACCCTATAGACAGCAGCACATCAGGCTCCGCTGTCCTCCATGATCTCCCAGAGTTTCTCAAATTCACATTCACTGAGTTGGTGATGCCGTTTAACTATCTCATCCTCTGCCACACCCTTATGATAGGATAAATAAGCATAAAGTACTTAGAACCATGATTAGGTTATTTTTAGGAACCAACAAATACTAGATGTTCAGCAACTGCTTGAATAAAAGAATGTCTACCAAAATAGGGGGTTATATGGGAATAGATTGATTATTATCAATAAAATATATATGTAGAATTTGTGGGGAAACCAAAGTTAAATAAGAGAGTCCATGCCAGGATGAAAATTAAAGTCCAGAAGGAAAATTAAGCCATGAACACGTGCAGTTACAACACCAGACAGAATATGATAAACACTCTGTAAGAAGAAACAAAGTGTAGCAGGAGTTCAGAGGAGAGGAGAGATGATTTCCAACAGAGGGGATCAGTAGAGGCTTCGTGGCTGAGTTGATATATCTTTCAACAGACCAGAGCTGTGTTTACACAGCATCTGTTCCATCATCTCCCCTAGTCTTCTTCCCCCTGGAGATTAGTAGATTAAAAGGGGAAAAATCCTCCTTTACAATACACAGCAATTGAGATTTAGAGAGTCAAATTTGCATCTTGTTTGGGGCTAATCACTTAAATTCCAAGTTCTGTTTTTGAACAACAAAGACAGGGGACAGGTTTTCCCAAAGGGTTGTCTGCTGTTTTGTGCAACCAGAAAACTTTTTCTGCCAAGCACCAGAGGCATATGCATGAGCGTAACACCAGGAGAGCAGCCAAGGCCCCACTTGAGCTGCTTTTACTGTTTGTCTAAAGTGGATGTTTTTCCAAGCAAACTGCATTGTGTTCCAAAAGGAGATCCATCATACTTGTCTTTTTGGTTGCAGAGCAGGAATCAAAATGATGAGCTGATAGGTGCCTGAGCCAAAGAAAAAGATGCTCCAGATCAGGGGCCCCTCCCTTTGCCTGGTCCTTTTTAAGAACAAGAAAATCTGTGGAGTGAAAATGTAGCAACTGACCTTGAAGGAACCGATCCCTAGGGTTTGACATTCAGGGAGTTTTGGACATTTGGGAAACCCAACCCAGCCACTGGGAGCTTTCACCCAAACCACATGGAGGGCAGAACCAGTATACATTTGTCCAGTGAGGTATACTTCTTAAATTCTGGAATGTTAAATCACATTTTGAAAGTTTGGATGCTTCTAGGGAATATAGCCCGGATTCCTGACCCCAGCAAATATATGCACTCCTAACTGCATCAAGACTATTGTTAAGTATTTTCTGAACATTAAAAACATAAATTCCTTAATATTTGACACAAAATATATATCTATCCTTAAAAATTCATGTTTTTTGTGGCTTTTCAAAGAAGCCTATATTTGACATTATGATCCTTGCTTTTCAATGTCTCAACACACTAGACTGGTTTCAAATTACTAAATCTGAGTCAAGTGCAGAATTTTAAGACACTAGCCTAGTACAACTCCCTAAAGAATATGTCCAGGATTTTTTTCATTTTTTATATCTAGTCTGCCTATAAGTTTTGTCAAACCTTCTACAGTCTTATTTTCCTTTGTCTCTGTGTTTTTAATCCCCAAACCAAAACCCCAGTAAGTTATTCAAATAACTGCCTAACCTGTCTTCCAGCAAAAGCTTTTCCAGCAAAAGAGCCATTTTAAATCATATATCCAGTAAAAACAAAAATTTGTAGCAACAAATGGGGAACTATTGTTCCCTCCCCCATTTGCTGTGCCTTATGAATCAGGGCACTTCCCTGATAGCTTAGTTGGTAAAGAATCCACCTGCAATGCAGGAGACCCTGGTTGAATTCCTGGGTTAGGAAGATCCGCTGTAGAAGGGATAGGCTGCCCACTCCAGTACTCTCGGGCTTCCCTGGTGGCTCAGCTGATAAAGCAAACACCTGCAATGTGGGAACCTGGATTCAATCCCTGTGTTGGGAAGATCCCCTGGAGAAGAGAAAGGCTACCCACTCCAGTATTCAGGACTAGAGAATTCTATGAACTCTATAGTCCAGATGGTCACAGAGACTCGGACACAACTGAATGACTGTCACTTTCACTTTAGCAATCAGAATGCCTTCTACAGAAAGGCTTAATAGCTAGGGAGGTCAGTTTACAGAGGCTATCTCAGACTTCCAACAGTATCTCAGGACAAGTCACAATGCCATTCTTTCCCACAGGCACACTCTCCACGAGTTGGCCAACCCCTGCCTCCTGCATACCCATAGTGCATACTTATCTCCTGGGTGACCTTTCACTGTCACGTCCTCCTTCACCATTAGTCCAACACAGCTTAGCCTGATACTTCCTCTTGCCAATTCCTCCACACCCAGCCCTCTACCAAACTTCATCATCGCATCCTGTGGGCTTCTCTTAATCCACAATCCACTGGTTGTTCACTTTTCTCAAGTTGTTTCCTTTATCTCATGCTGATTTCCTTAGCTGACATGATTTCTCCCACAGTTCACAGATGAGGCCACTGCTACTTGTTCGGTTCAGTTCAGTTCAGTCACTCAGTCATGTCCATCTTTGAGATCCTATGGACTGCAGTACGCCAGGCTTTCCTGTCCATCNTATACTAGATGATTTGAAAAAATAGCTCTACTGGTTTCAAAGGCTCTGTTACATCGTGACTGTCACCAGGGTTCATGTGAAGAGTTCAAATAAAAATTACGTCACATGAAAACTCAAGAAGTTGGGTCTCAACGAATCTTTACATATAAGCTGTGATTGTAAGTATATATGTGAGATTAAATTATTAAGTCAAATATCATAAGTAAACATCTAATAAGTAATAAATTAATAAGTAAATATCATAAGTAAGAAGAATATCCATTACATGAGTCAAAAGGCTATTTGGAGATTACATCATGAAAAGAAGAGTGTCTCATCATATATTGAGGCTGGCCTTAATCAGGTGTCATGGGGTGCATGAGTGTGTATAATGTAGGTGGAGGTAGAAGATTTGGATGGACAGACAACTGGCTGAGGGACTGGCTCAGGAAAAAAGAAGAATGATAGATTTTCTTACCATTTCACAGCAAGATCCCTAGTGTATCTGGTACAAAGAAAGATCGGGACACTGTGGTCTAGAGGACAAGAATGAATTCACTGTAGCTTGTTTTATTCTATTCCCAGAACTGCCAGTGCTCATGAAATATCATTCATTGACAGTTAGGATGGGCCATGAGGCTATTTACTGCAGCATCTTTCTCATTTGTTACATAACACAAAAGAATGGAATCTGAAAAAGACAAGAGGTGGAGACATGTTCAACCTAAGATAATGGTGTGTGCTCCACCTTTAACCTTTTCTGTAAATTCTCCTAGGTATTTGTTTAAATCCACTGTTGGACTTTTTCTAGCTAAAAAGGCCTCCTTTTGTTGAGCGATTTCAATGTATAGTCACATTTTGAATGGTTGCCAGCTGAAATTCTTGCATTAGGTTCCATGGCTGTCTGTTCCACCAAGACAAATAAGAACTGGCCCATCCCCTCATTGGAGCGCATTGTTCATGGTGCTGAGCAGTGATTTTCCATATCAGACTGTCTTTGCGTTCACCCCAGGAGAAAGGGTGAGCCTGGTTTATAGAGCTCTCATTTCTCACAAAGCAGCAACATCTGGAGGGCTGAGCAGTTTGTTGGCAGGTCCAGCCCGAAGGAATTCAGCTATGGTTCCGATTGGCTCTTATCAGTAGGTGTCACTAAAGACAGCTTCAGAAACAGAAAAATAAATAGGCCAATTAAACAATGCCAAGAACAGACTATTTTATGGCCATCTCCCCTCTTTTTATTGTTATTCCAACTGCAGAAGTTTCAAGATTTCAAATTATCCTCTGGCTTTTTTTTTTTTTCCCTGATGCTAATGAATATTTTTCCATTTTCCAAGTGCCTTCCTTCAGAGAGTGGGACATTTAATTAATAAATTTAGTTTTTTGTGCCTGATGTAGCGTATTAGCAAAATGAAAACAGATGAAGGAGATTAACACTTTATTGCAGTGAAGCCACAGCCGCTGTCTTACTGAACACAGACTGATGAACGCTTCACCAGTTCCTTTCTCTCTGTGATATGAGACACTCAGCACACGGAGACAGCAAGATAGCTCAGCCCACCCCAACCACGTCTGTGTGTCCCCAAAGGACCCAAGCACAGGAACTCTGGTGCGAGACCACACATTTCTGAACGGGTCAGGAGGGGAACTCCCAGGCCTCTTTCCTGGAGAGGGGCCAGACTTGCTCACAGTGGCCACCAAGCTCACTGGCTTCACTGGTGACTGAGGCTTTCCCACCTGCAAAGAGATAAGCCCAGTGGGGATCTCAAAATTTGATCTCTAAATCCAAGCAACATCATATATACGGAGAGAGAACAGTTTTCTGATATTTGAGTTAGCAGATACCTCATATATATTCATCCATTGTTAGCTGAGAAAAAGAAGTTGGGTAACATTGAAATGGATAAATTTTATTTGCAAAATGGACTGTGAACAATACCAGAGCCAGAAAAATGTCTAGCACGTTGTGCTGAGTAGGTACACAGACAACGATGGTTAAATGAATTAGCTATCTTCTAACATAGAATATCAGTAAACTGTTCTAACGGGTCTCATATATGACTTCTGCCACCCCCATGTATACTAAATTTGCATATACTTTGGTGGCTGTGTTCATTCTTTCTGGGTTCAGGAAACTTCCAACTACATAAGGCTGGTAGACTCTTAGGTTTGAAGACCAAACCAGCTGACTTTTAATTCCAAGTTACTTACAATAATACTGGAGTGGGTTGTCATGCTCTTCTCCAAAAAATAAATAATAGCTAATAATAATAACAGCTGTCACTTACTGAGTACTTTGTGCCACACTAAGTTCTATATGTTATTTCATGTAATCCCATCATAGTCTTACAAGATAAATATGACTATTATCCCTACTTCATATGAGAAAACTGGGACCTAATCTCTTTAGGTTACCTGCTTAAGGGGACACAGAAAATTGTAGAATCAAGTTTAAAACAGGTTTGTCTGACACAAACCTGTTCTCTTAATCAAATACTTCACAGCCCTCTCTTCTAACATGGAATTACTGTTGGTAAATCTTAATAAAGGGAATGGAGGGTATACTTGGGAGAGGGAAAAATGGAGCATAAAAGAAAATGCTGCTGCTGCTGCTAAGTCACTTCAGTCGTGTCCAACTCTGTGCGACCCCATAGGCGGCAGCCCACCAGGCTCCCCCATCACTGGGATTCTCCAGGCAAGAACACTGGAGTGGGTTGCCATTTCCTTCTCCAATGCATGAAAGTGAAAAGTGAAAGTGAAGTCTCTCAGTCGTGTCCAACTCTTCATGACCCCATGGACTGTAGCCTACCAGGCTCTTCTGCCCATGGGATTTTCCAGGCAAGAGTACTAGAGTGGGGTGCCATTGCCTTCTCCGAAAAGAAAATGAGTGAAGGTTAAATCTACACGGTGGGATTTATTACTAGGATGTTGGTGTTTAATACATGGTGGGCAAAAAGAAAAAAAAAAAAGGTATTGCGTGTTTCCATGGCTGGGAATTATTTATATTCACAGCACTGTCATCTAATCTCCAAGCTTAACAATGAAAGACTAGTGGTCCTAATTTTTACCATGAACATTCTTCCCTGCATCTTTCTGCAATTTTAGACTCCCAAGCCCAACATGGCACCCGACTCCAGTACTCTTGCCTGGAAAATCCCATGGACGGAGGAACCTGGTGGGCTACAGTCCATGGGGTCGCTAAGAGTCAGAAACAACTGAGCGACTTCACTTTCACTTTTCACTTTCACGCACTGGAGAAGGAAATGGCAACCCACTCCAGTGTTCTTGCCTGGAGAATCCCAGGAACAGGGAAGCCTGCTGGGCTGCCGTCTATGGGGTTGCACAGAGTTGGACACGACTGAAGTGACTTAGCAGTAGCAAGCCCAACATACATGATGTCATTTTCATTTACTGGATATAATTACTAATTATCCAGGCCATAAATTCACATTCTTGTAGAATGAACTCCAAGAAAAATGGTTCTGTGAATTGAAAGTTACACACCAGAACTAGAACCCACCGGCCCAGGTTGCTCCCACATCCACAGTTCCTCTGTATAGAACCCACTGTGACCTCTATAACAAGAATGTCAAATCCAACCTTGCACTCCTATTTCAGATGAAAAAATTCAAACCTAAAGGTACATATACTCATCTTTAAAAAACTTACAAAGGTATTACTTACATATTTTAACAGATTTCATTATGTTTCATTATGTTCAATTCAGGATCCTTCACTCCAGCAGTAGCCGTAGATGCCATGGAAACAGGCAAATGGCAAATGGCAAAGTGCTACAAGATGGTGCCAGAGTGTAGAAGAAAAACATGTAGGTGCTTTATGGTCACACAGATCTGGATTCAAACCCAGAACCCATCTCTCAATAGCTGCGTGAACTTCAAGTCTTTTTGAGAATTAAACGAGATATGTATGTGAAGCAACTAGCACCATGCCTGCTACAAAGTAAGTATCAAAAATATGAGTTAACTCTTAAAAGCATTTCTAGTACCTATTTCTTTTGATTACTTCCTATTATATTTGAAAGTTCGTATTTCCAGAAACTCACTTTCCAAAATGATAGGTATGCATACTTTAATATCAAAAGGAAAGAAATACTTGTTTTTAAAAGAAATTGATAAAAATCAACGACTTTTCAGAAAGGCATTTACTTGTGATCAACTATTAAACTAACCATCCAAAAAGGCAGAGCCTCAAATAACTCATGAGAAATGGTGGAGCTCAGACCTCTACTTCCTAGTAGACTGCCTTCTGTCATAATTCTCTATATGTGGTAACTAACATAAAATACATCTATTTAAATGCCAGCATATAAATTGCATTTTTGAGCAGTCACACAAAAATTATGAACCTACATGAAGCTGCAAAGTTGTACCAATCTTCTGTCTTCCCAGTTGCATGGTCTGAACAACCTAGATTATTATTGCTTACCTACCACAAGCTGTAAGTGGTCCTAAACATTAGGCAAGTAGCTTCTTTAGTTGATATGACTTGAAACTCACATATAAGAGTAATTTGTGCCTATAGTAAAAATCAATAATTTGTGAAAAGAATTATTACTATGTTGGAAATCAAGATGTTCTCAGATGAAAGACAACCAAGAGAACCTGTTGCCAGGATACCTAACATAAGTTAATGACTGAAGAGAGTTTTTTGAACTGAAAGGAAATGATAAAAATAAGAACCTACAACAGTAAGAAGGAAGAAAGAATAGAGTAAGCAAAAACATGGGGAAATATAATAAACTTTTCATCTTGAGTTTTCTAAGTCATGTTCAATAATGATAGCAAAAATTACAACATGACTGATGTGGTTCTAAATATGTTAGCAGTAAATACTTAAGACAATTATATTATCAATACAAATAGGGTAAAGGGAGGTAATGTTTCTGTACTTTATTCAAACTTGTAAGATGCCAACAGCAGTAGGCCTTGATGATGTTATGCATATAACTTATAAACTATATAGCTATAACTTCACAAACCTTAAAACTTTTATGAAAAAAAATAGGAAAAATCTTCAGAACATAGCCCTAGGCAAAGCATTCCTACACTTGACATTAAAAACATAAACTGTGAAAGGAAAAATAGATAAACTGGACTCCATCAAAGGTAAAAAATTTTTGCTCTGCTTGAGACCCTGTTAAGAGAAGGAAAAAACAAGCTATAAACTGGGATGAAATATTTGTAAATCACTTATCCAACAAAGGATTAGTGTCTAGAAAATGTAAAGAACGCTCAAAATTCAACAGTAAAAAAAGTCCAGTTACAAAATGGGCAAATGATATTAACAAAGAGAATATACAGATGGCAAATGAGAAAATAAAAAGATATTCAACTTCATTAGCCATTATAGAAATACACACTAAAACCACAAGATATCACTACACATATATCAGAATAGCTAATATAAAAAATAATGACAACACCCAATACAGACAGACTGTATAACTCAATGTTACTGTTGACAGGAAAGGACAATGGTACAGCCACTTTGGAAAACAGTCTGGCAGTTTCTTATAAAGCTAAACATGCAACTACCATATGACCTGGAAGTTATACTCCTGAGTATTTATTTTTTTTAACTTTAAATTTTTATTTTTTAGTTTGTTTTGCTTTACAATACTGTATTCATTTTTCTATACATTGACATGAATCAGCCATGAGTGTACATGAGCTCCCAATCCCGACCCCAACTCCCCCCTCCCACCCCATACCATCTCTCTGGATCATCCCCGCGCATCAGTCCCAGGCATCCTGCATCGAACCTAGACCGGCGATTCGTTTCACTCATGATATCATACATGTTACAGTGCCACTCTCCCAAATCCTCCCACCCTCTCCCTCTCCCACAGAGTCCAAAAGGCTGTTCTACACATCTGTGTCTCTCTTGCTATCTCGCATACAGGTTTAACACTACCATCTTTCTAAATTCCATATATATGTGTTAGTATACTGTATTGGTGTTTTTCTTTCTGGCTTACTCTCCTGAGTATTTATCCCTGAAAAACAAAAACTATGCTCATACACACCTGTACACAAATGTTCATAGTAGCTTAGTCACAAAAAAAACTGGAAACAGCCCCGATGTCTTTCACCTAGTGAATGACTAGACAAACTATGGTATATCTATACCATGGAATATTGTTGTTTAGTCGCTAAGTCGCTAAGTGTTCGACTCTTTTGTTACCCCATGGACTGTAGCCTGCCAAGCTCCTCTGTCCATGAAACTTTCCAGGCAAGAATACTGGAGTGGGTTGCCATTCCCTTCTCCAGGGGATCTTCCCAAACCAGGGATTGAACCCACATCCCCAGCATTGGCAGGCAGATTCTTGATCACTGAGCCACCAAGGAAACCCACCAAAGAATATAAGAATATACTACTCACCAATAAAAAAAGAACATCAAAATAACTTGACTCAAAGTCCAGAAAATTATGCTCAGTGGGGAAAAAAAAGCTAATCCCCCCAAATTATGTACTGTGTGTTTATTTATATAACAGTTTCAAAAGGACAAAATTAGTAGCCTAGGACAGCATAGTAATGGGCAAGGAGCATCCTGATCAGTCTGTCACCTTCTGGGGTCTCCAAGGCCAGATCTTCACTGCAGCCCTTTCTCTGGATGCAAAGCAAAACACAGGCACCTCTGCCTGACACACGTTCCTCATATTTCGTGGTGTATAAGTTCCCCTGAAGATCCAGGTGGGGCCTTCTGGGCTGCTTAGCTGGAGCAATGACTGAAAGTTCCTATTGTACCTCATCCTCACCAGCATTTGGTATTATCAGTGCTCTGGATGTTGGCCATTCCTACAGAAGCTTATGGATCAGCCCCTCCTGCCAGGAACCCCGCACAAACCTCTAGACCAGCCTCACCCACCAGAGGGCAGACACTAGAAGTAAGGAAACTACAATTCTTCAGGCTGCAGAAGTGAGTCTCCAAACACAGGTCAGAAACTATCCTGGGACCAGCTGGTCCCTGGCCATTAGGCGATGAGAGGGGAGTGCACCGCTGGGACACACAAGACATCCCCCACAGAGGGTCACTTCTCCAAGGTTGAGAAACATAACTAACTTACTACATGTAGAAAAATACAAATAGAAATTTAAACACTTTGAGATAGCAAAGGAATATGTCCCAGATGAAGGCACAAAATAAAATCTCAGTAGTGAAATGGAGATAGTCAGTCAACCTGAGAAATAGTTGAGTAATGATCATAAAAAGGATTCGAGAGCTTGGGAAAAGAATGAGTGCACGCAGCAAGAAGTTATAAGAAGTTTTAGCCAAGAGTTAGAGAACACAAAGAACAACCAAATAGAGGTGAATAATACAATAGCTGAAATGAAAAATACACTAGAAGGATCAACAGCAGAATAAATGAGGCAAAAGAGTGAACCGGTGGGCTGGAAGACAGAGTGGTGGAAATCACTGCCACAGACCAGAATAAAGAATGAAAAGAAATGAAGACCATTTAAGAGACCTCTGGGACAACATCAAACACACCAACATTCACATTATAGGGGTCATGAAAGAAGAAAGAGAGAAAAGGCTTGAGAAATGATCTCAATAGATAATACCTAAAAACTTCTCTAACATGGAAAAGAAAGGAATCACTCATCCAGGAAGCACAGAGAGTCCCATACAGAATAAACGCAAGGAGGAACACACCGAAACACATAGTAATCAAACTGACAAAACTTAAAAACAGAGAAAAAGTACTAAGAGCAAAAAGGGAGAAACAACAAATAGCATATAAGCGAATCCCCATAAGACTATCAGCTAATTTCTTTAGCAGAAACTCTGATATTTGGCACAATATATTTAAAGTGATGAAAGGGGAAAACCTACAACCAAGAATATTCTACCCAGCAAGACTCCTGTTCAGATTAGACAGAGAAATCAAAAGCTTTACAGACAAACAAAAGCTAAGAGAATTCTGCACCACTGAACAAGCTTCCCTGGTGACTCAGTTGGTAAAGAATCCACCTGCAATGCAGGAGAATCCTTGGGTTGGGAAGATCCCCTGGAGAAGGAAATGGCAACACACTCCAGTATTCTTGCCTGGGAAATCTCATGGACAGAAGAGCCTGGCGGGTTACAGTCCATGGGGTCGCAAGAGTCAGACACAATATAGTGACTAAACCATCAAACAAGTTAAATGAACTTCTCTAAGTAGAAAAGAAAAGGTCACAATTAGAAACAAGAAAAATCACAAATGGAAAAACTCATCAGTAAAGGCAAACATACAGTAAAGGTAGAAAATCATCCACACACAAAGATCATATCAAAACCAGTAATCATAAGAGTACAAGAGGACAAGTGCAGGATATTTGAAATGCATTTGAAATTAAGAGATCAGCAACTGAAAAGGAAAAAAAAAAACTGTAGAAATCAATTCATGGTTGCCAGTAGTTAAGGAGGAAGCTGAGGCGGGAGGATGGTAGATTATAGGTATAAAAGGCAAAATGAGGAATTTTCATAACGATAGAAATATTCTTTATCTTGACTGTATTAATGTCTAATCTTGGTTATGACAGTGTACTACAATTGATTGGCAAGATGTCTCTATCTGAGAAGTGTACAGGGGCTTTCTTTGCATTATTATTTATAACTACTTGTGACTAAAATTATTTCAAAATAAAAACTTTAATTAAAAAACTAGCCTCAGTTATTCTTCCATATTTAGATGGGATTCAATCGGGAATCACTATATATTAAAGGTTATTGGGAAGAGAGCAGGAGAGAGAAGAAGTAAGGAAGGAACAAAGGGAGGAAGGAAGAAAAGGAGGGACGTAGGGAGGGAATGGAGAGGGGAGGAGAGAGGAGAGAGACAGGAGAGAGAAAAGATAAAGAATAGAAATAGACCTTGCAAAAGACCACCTAGCCGATCTTCAGAACAGGCTGGGGAAAACAGGCAGGAAGAACTGCTAAGAGGGTTCTAGAAGATGAAATATGGTATCTTTGATAACAGAGGAAACAGCTCTCTTCTCAATAAAAGGCGTGGTCTTACTCACTGTAAGAATTCCTCTTGGCATGGAGTCCCTCAAGAATTCCTCTTGCCATGAAGTTCCTGGAGTGTCCAAGAAAAATTGATGGCCCACAGGCATAATTTTGCAAATTTAGAAGTTAAAATGAAATCGCCTATCTGTTCCAGCACATGTGTGTCCTTGCAACATGATATTTATGATGTGAATTGGGCTGATTAAATCCATTTTAGGGTTCAGGGATTTGCACAATCTAAATATCCTGGTTCTCAGGGAATGAAGAGCTTCATGTTTCCTTTGCATATTTAGTCTCACTGACATCAATAGGAAGCTGTTAGTGATAAGGAGAACTTGGCACTGGGGGCGTGGAGGTGGGGGGTTTAGCTGTACACAGTTCAGTGTCATCTTGAATATGGGACTCCTCAGTCAGGATTTCATGAAGCCTCTTTATATGCCCCCACCTGGGACTTTCACTCACAGATGGTGTACATGAGAAAGTTTGACATGAGATGTTTCCCAAATTTAGTAAACACGAAAATGAGGTATGCTAAAGATAGGATAAACCTCATCATGGGATCTGGGGGAAGACAACATTCCTAAAAAAGAAAAAGCAAATGAACCAGTGAATTAGACTTGATGTTGAAACCTAAGATTAACTCATAACCAAACTTTGCAAAGTAAAACACAATAGAAAAAAATATCATCCTTCTATAAATTCAGTTCTGGTAGACCCTATATCACATAATGGTAAGAACCTAGTACTGAAAAAACAAACTGATCTTTTAAAAAGAAAAGTCCATGCAGTACATTATCTTCACTCTGAGCAACTCCCACTGGATTGGTTTTGAATACTCTACAGACCTAGCAAATCTTTGGGTAAGAACTCTCCAACAAAGTTGGACTTGTCAGACTGCTTACTCCTTATTAATATCAGACTGGAATTACAGTATCAGGCCAAATAATGATGTAAAACCTGAAAGGAGGAACGCTGCTAATTGCCAAATTTGTTCTGGAATTATCACATTTTCTGTTTCAGTGCTAAGCTCTGGGAGATTCACTGAATGAAAGCTCTAATGAAACTGTAGATCAATGTCAGGCACAAAGGTTGAGGCAGAAAATATTCAGAAAGCAAACCTGTAAACTTGGGGACTAGATCTTTCAAAATAGACATATTGGAGGTGACAATCAATACAAACATGTTGGGCATAATAATAAACCAACTTCTGTAAGTAAACTCAAAGGTGTAACAGATATAAGGATGGCAAAAAAATCTGGTTCTTCTCTAAAGATTTAGGCAAGTCATTTATTAAGATTCATTTCCATCTTGACCTTCAACCTGTCACTGCTTCCTTTCTGCCTTTCATGTTCTCTCACCTTGCTGCAAGTCAAAATATTCTCTTGCTACATTGCTGGCATTTTATTTTAGGTAACTGTATAGTTTAACTTTGCTCACCACCATGCTTAACATATGGAAGCAATTAATTCATTTTCTTTGCCATCATTAGGAGAAGAAGCCTAGATATTTTCAATGTAACTTCATCATAGATTTTCCTTAACTAATTACATAATATCTAACCCATTTTCTTGAAAATAAAACTTGCTAGTTAAGAAATAAAGAACAGCATTGCTCAGAATAAACTCTGCATGCCACACTGTAATTTAAACTGTACTGTTATGTATGGTGAAGGACTGAAAGTTTAGAGTTACTCCCCTTGGCAAACATTTTTTTTAAGGATTGCTTAAATAAGCAGTACAGAAACCAGATGTCATTTGGTAAGAGTATCTGAATGACCAAAAATTTGCTGTCTGGGTATTTTTTTCCTTTATAAAAACAAGAAAAATTCTTTGGATTTATATCATATTTAGCAGCTGTGAAACAGTGCAAACATCTGTTTGTACCTATGGGGAGCTGACCCGTGGGGTCTTCATCTCTTAATCACCAAGCATCAGGCCAGTCTCACATGAACAGTTTACTGTTTTCTTTGCCATTGCCTCCCGCACTTCAAAGTTTTCTTATGCTCATGTTCTATTGGCAGAATGGAGGAACTAATCCATTCATTATAAGACCAGATGATTAGAATTTTTCGAGACATGATCACAGCATTCCCTCCACCCGGCCTGTGCCCAGAAACACATGCACATTTGCCTCGAAATTCATTTCGGAGTGTCTACACTTACTCCAAATAATGCAAGATTTATGAGCCTCAAGCAAGATTATAGTAGCACATATACTAGCCTGCACCAGGCCTGCAATCACCATTTGGGGTCACAGTCTTTAACAAGTCATTTAAAAATCATTTTTTCCCTTTTTTATAAGCATCAAAACATTACATTAGCTTTTATTTGGAGATTTTTCTCTTAGAATATTGCTACATTTTTTAAAAGAGTGATAATAATAACAACAACAAAAAAAAAAAAAAAAAAGCCTTACCACACTTGCTCACCCAGGGAATATCAGTTTCTAAAGGCCAACATTTTTACTGCACTTTATAAATAGGGAAAGTACGCTGAATTGGAATCGACGTTTGCCAGGTCAAATCAGCTGCTTTATTTATATATTCTTTTTTTATATGTAAAGTCTGCCAAATAAAGCATTCCTATTGAAAAAGAAGTAGGAATCAGCCTCATTTTTATATGTTAAAAATATTAATTAAAGCAGTCTCATTACAACAACTTTCAGTACACAAAAGATATAGTCCATACAACAGTGTTATTTCCAAGGATGACCCATCAAAAAAATGCTCTATTATTAGTAGGGTGATAATAAAGTCTCTGTAACTGACTCTTGATCAATGAATGTCTCTGGAGGCTGTGATTCCTGTAACTAACATTCTCTACACTGTGTGCTATTTGCACTGCACTTTGGAAACAAAAGACAAGGCCATGTTATAGCTTTACTCTCACCATGTGGAAATTGTACTTTGTTGATTTCTCTTTTGCAAACATTCCAACTGTCCCCACAGGGTGTGGTGGGAGGATGATGTACCCAACAACTTAAAGCTGTAGGAATATCCATGAACTTCAAGAAAGACACTAAGGTAAAAACCACATGCACGATCCCTCCCTTTATATCCTGCTGGGTTCAAAGCACTTCTGGTAACTCAATGACACACTAAAGAAAGACTAGACCTTGAATTTGTCTCATCTTTATAAGCAGTATGGTCTAATGTACATATTCTGAATCTGGGATCCATAAAACAAACTAATTCCCAAGGTACCAATAGGTATTCCTGGGAAAAGAGGTTCCATGGTCGATTTAATTTGGGAAATACTCATAGAATGCCCCCTTTTTTGGATAAAGGCAAGGCCTATTAGCAAATTAAAGACTCTGAGAACTACTGCAGTAAAGGCATCGTATACTGTTATTTGTCAAAACGTAAGGGAAAAATGAAGACATAAAAAAGTGAAAGAATAAGACACCATTCTCTCTTAACCAGGATCTGCACAGCTATTCCTCTTCAAGAAAGAGATTACAAATGCTTATGTGGATAATTATTTTTGTATAAAACATAAAAAATGAATCTTTCTTTGCATATTAAATTATTTTTAAAATGGAAAGCTATATGCTATGATACCAAAGTAGAAAAGGAAATATGAAGAAACTGCTTATAGTTCAGATATTGGAGACCAATTAAAGAATTACAGTAAGAAACAAGCTTATTATAAGTAGTTGGCTTATATCAAGTTCTGTAAATTAACTTTGAAACTTTAGTTTCCAATAATATCACACACTAGAAATCTGAGAAGATTTTTTTGTTTGTTTTAAAAAATGGTGAATAAAATATAGTAAACATTTCACCAGGGAAAAAAGTAAAGAAGCTGCAAAGGTTAAAATAAAATAGGAATTTTCTGAGGTGAGCTAGCACTAATAGCTTTTATTTTAAGGATAGCTGCTAAAATTTGACCTTCCATTTTGAAGACTTCGGGGGAGATAACTCCCCACAAATCTCTCTTGTTTCTACATGTACTGTGAGGAAGGCACTAGCTGTTCTTTTTTCTAAACTATCTTTTCAAGAATGTTTGTTTACTGAGCATCCTTGAAAGACAGAGATAGGGTCTCCCTGCAGAGCAAAAGAACAAGCATGATTAAATGCCTGTTATAAAAGAACTGGATTCCCTAACCTCTGGGTTCCTATCTAATAATACAATCTATTGCAGCTTAGATGTCATCTGATACCTCTTCAAGCCACCCTGCGAAAATGGAAGCTTAGGGAATCTATGCAAAATGCTGATATTCTGGTTACTCCTATTGCTATTACATTTTTTTCTGTCTTTAATTCAAGAGTCTCAAGCCTTGTACCAGAATCTTGGTACAAGATTGAAACTTGATTGCTTGAAAGTTGGCTAAAGGAGGATAAACATCTCAGGCCCTTCATAGTTCTTAAGAGAGGAAGAAAACACACACGCAAAGCCTAGGGGGCATTGGTATGGAAAGTCTAAGACTCCAAAGGATTACCATCTATTAGAAAGACACCCACAGTGTAGAAGCGATATCAAGGAAACTAGATACTAGATGAAGAGAGAAAAATCACCCATAAGAAATCATAACCATAAGGACTCCCTCACCTGGGTTTCCAGACCAATTTTACTACTTAAGTGGTATAAAAATGAGTTTCCCAGTGGCTCGTGGTAAAGAATTCACCTGCAATGCAGGAGACACAGGAGACATTTACATTCTTTAAATATAAAGAAATATGAAAATGAGAGCCCAGAGAAGGAAAATGTAAAAGAAAATTCAGAAGAAAATGGAGGATAACATGAAAAAAATCTAATATGCATTTAATTTCCATAAAGATAACATAGAATGGGGAAGAAACAACTTTTAAAGAAACAATAGCTGAGAATTTCCAAAAACTGCTGAATGTTACCAATTCTAGGTCTCAAAAGGCACAACAAATCACAAACAAAAAAAAGAAAAGAAATATGCTCCTATACACAGAATAGCAATAATTAGTAGAAAAGACCAAAAAATTTCTTCAAATAGGCCAGAGTGAAAAAAATATATTATTTAAAAGTGAATAACAATTAAACCAATAGCTCTTTCTTCTCAATAGCTACAAAATCAACAAACAGTGAAATGATTTATCCAGTGTGCTAAAATTACACTCATCTAGAATTGTATACCCAATAAATTATCTTTTTATAACAACAACAAGAAAAAGCTTTTCTCAGATTTACCAAAAACAAAACCAGACTTGTTACCTTTTACCATTCAAATTTCACTAAAGAAAATTCTAAATTATCATTACAAGCAGAAAGAAAATAGTGAAAGGTGTGAGACATGACAGAATGTTGAGAAAAAATATTGTGGGTGTTTCTAATGGTTCTTAACCAAGAGCAATCCTGCCCACTGCTAGGGGATTTTTTTTATTTGCTTCATTAACTTTAATAAAAGAACAATTATAAGTACATTTTAAATTTCCATTATCAAAAAACAGAAAAAATTTCCATTGTCCACCATTCCCATTCCACTCTTCATTATTATGAATTTGATATTCGTTCTATCAGTTCTTATTTTATATTTCCACATATATATGCATCAATGAATGAAATACAATTTGTAGCACTTTCAAAATTTTATATAAGAGGCATAGTATTCAATCACTCTGCTACTGGCTTTTGTGTATGACTTTTGTTTTCATTTTTTTATTTTAAATTTATTTATTTTTTAATAGATGGATAATTGTTTTACAGAACTGTGTTGGTTTCTGCCAAACATCAACATGAATCAGCCAAAAAATATGGAACACTTCATGTTTGACAAATTTGCATGTCATCCACGTGCAGAGGCCATGCTAATTTTCTCTGTATTGTTCCAAGTTTAGTATATGTGCTGCTGAAACGAGCACCAGCAGGAGATATTTGACAACGTTTGAAGACGTTTTTGTCTGAGACAACTAGGGAAGGTAATGATACTACCAGCATCCAGTGTATAGAGACCAGCAAGACAGTAAGCGCATGTGTGTGTGTTCAATCGTGTCTGACTCTTTGCAACCCCATGGATTGTAAGCCTGCCAGGTTCCTCTGTTCATGGGATTTCCAGGCAAGAATATTGGAATGGGTTGCCATTCCCTTCTCCAGGTGATCTTCCCAACACAGGGGTAGAACCTGCATCTCCTGAGACTCCTGCATTAGCAGGCAGATTCTTTACCACTGAGCCACTAGGGATGCTGCTAAACATCCTACAATGTACAGGACAGCTCCTTACAACAAAGATTTATCTGGCCCAAAATGTCAAAGGTGCTGAGGTTAAGAAATGCTGATCTGAATTGCCACTATGTACAGCAGTGTTAATAATTTCATTTGAGTGTTAGAACTAAAATATACTTCAAAAACAGAATATAAATAGGGAGGGTAGTGATTAAAGTATTCTAAGGTCTTTGTATAATTTGTCTGGCAGAAAAGGAAACTGGGTAACTATAGGCTTTGACAAGCTAGGTGACCGTATTAAAACATAAAGCGTGACTAGTAACTGTGTACACTTCAGAAGTTAAATTCTCTAACCTAATAGAAGGAAGATATGGAATGGAAATAAAAACGATACAGAGGAAGCATGAAAAGAGACAGAAAACTAAAAGGCAGGAAAAAAAGTAGAGAATATAACAGGAACAAATACATCAGAAATCAAATAACTGTAATTAGACTAAAACTCTCTGGTTCAGAGAAAAAGCTTGTCAGTCTAGATAAAATAAGAATTTCAGCTAAATACTGTTTACAAGACATATGTACAAACATTAGGACACAGGAGTGTTTAGAGTTACAGGATGGAAGAAGATATACAAGATGAACACTTGCATAAAAAAAGATTTCTTAAACTACTGATATTAGACAAAATAGACTTAAGGCAAAAAGCACTAGTGATGATTAAAAGGTAATTGAATAACACTTAAATGTTCAACACAATATCAAATTACCAATGGCATTTTTCACAGAACTAGAAAAAAATCTAAAATTTTGTACTGAGACACAAAAGGCCCTGAATAGCCAACTGGAGGAGTCAGGCTCTCTGACTTCAGACTATACTACAAAGCTACAGTAATCAAAACAGTATAGCAATGGCCCCAAAACAGAAATACAGATCATTGTAACAGGATAGAAACCCCAGAAATAAACCTACACACCTATGGGTAATTAAATTACAAGAAAGGAGGTAATACTATACAGTGGAGGAAAGATTTGTCTCTTCAATAAATGCTGCTGGGAAAACTGGACAGCTATACGTAAAAAAATGAAATTAGAAAATTCTTTAACACTATACACAAAAATAAACTCAAAACGGATTAAAGACCTAAATGTAATGCAAGATACTATAAAACTCTTGGAGGAAACACAGGTGAAACACTGACAAAATCTCAGCAATATCTTTACCGAGCTGTGTCCTCTAGTAGAGTGAGTTCACTTTCATTTTTCATTTTCATGCATTGGAGAAGGAAATGGCAACCCACTCCAGTATTCTTGCCTGGAGAATCCCAGGGACAGAGGAGCCTGTTGGGCTGCTGTCCACGGGGTCGCACAGAGTCAGACACGACTGACACGACTTTGCAGCAGCAGCAGCTCCTATAGTAATGGAAATAAGAATAAAAATAATCAAATATGACCTAATTAAACTCAAAAGCATTAGCACAACAGAGGAAACCATAGACAAAAGAAAAAGACAACCCACACAATGGAAGAAAATATTTGCAAACAATGCAACCTACAAGGGATTAGCCTCCAAAATGTATAGTTTGTGTGACTCAGTATCAAAAAAAAGCAACTTCATCAAAAAATGAACAGAAGAACCAAATAGTCATTTCTCCAGAGAAGACATACAAATGGCCAAGAGACACATGAAAAGATGCTCAACTTTTCGCTCATCATTAGAGTAATGCAAATCAAAACTATAATGAGCTATCACCTCACACCAATCAGAATGACCATCATCAAAAAATCTATAAACAATAAATGTTATGGAGGGTTTGGAGAAGAAGGAACTCTCCTACACTGTTGGTAGGAATGTAAATTGCTCCAGTATGGAGGTTCCTTAAGAATCTAGACTATCATGTGATCCAGCATTTACAGTCCTATGCATAACTGGAGAAGAACATGGTTTAAAAGGAAGCACACATTTTTCACTGAAGCACTATTTACAATAACCAAGACATGGAAGCAACCTGAATGTTCATTGACACAGGAATGGATAAAGAAGATGTGGTATATACATACAATGGAATATTACTCAGTCATTAAAAAGAAAGAAAGAATGCCATTTGCAGCAATATGTATGGACCTGGAGATTATCATAGTAAGTGACGTACATCTGACAGAGAAAGACAAATATCATTTGACATCCCTTATATGTGGAATCTTTACCAAAAGGAGATATAAATGAACTTATTTACAAAACAAAAACAGACTCAAAGAATGAACTTATGATTACCAGGGGGGCAGGGTAGAGAGAAGGATAGATTGGGAATTTGAAATTGACATATACACATTGCTATATTTAAAATAGATAACCAATAAGGACCTTCGGTACAGCACTGGGAGCACTGCTCAATACTCTGTAATGAACTAAATGGGAAAAGAATTTGAAAAAGAATAGATACGTGTATATGTATAACTGAATTACTTTGCTGTAGACCTGAAACTAAAATAGTATTATTAATCACTTATGCTCCAATACAAAAATTAAAAAATTGATTCTATAATAAACTGAATTGTACCTACTAACACAGACTTAAAAATATTTTTAAAACATACCTAAAACTACAAGGAAATTTAATAGAGCATTTGTCTCTTATAATTGATACATGATGGGGAAACTAAATCAGTAAAGATTTGAAACCAGTTTCATAGATTAATGAACCCATTTTTTTCTTTTTAAGGATAATATTGGCTTTCACTTTTTTGGCATACAGTTCTTCAGGAAAATGATAAAAGAAATGAAGAACTGTATGCCAAAAAAATTGAAAATCAATAAAATTGATAAGTTACTAAGAAAACACAAACTACAAAAATCAACCTATGAGGAAACAGAAAAAGAGATGATATTATAAAAATTGAAGAAATTGAATTGCTAAATCAATATCCCCCAAAATGAAAACAACAGGCTTTCTACAGGAAAGCTTTTTCCAACATTCAAATAACAGGTCATCATAAACATAGACAAATTCTTTTAAGAGTGGCAAACAGGAAAATCTCACCAACTCATTGTATGAGCAATACCTCATTATATTAACTACATTTGAGATGTGAAAATAAATAAGGAAAGTATAAAAACAGAATCTCACAGGCTAATCTAAGTAACACGCAAAAATATAAAAATTCTAGGCAAAATATTAGCATCAAATATAGCAATGTATAAAAAACAAAAAATGTAAAAAATAAATGCAAAAAAGAGTAAAAAAAAAATCTTAATGACCCAGATAGTCACAATGGTGTGATCACTCACCTAGAGCCAGACATCTTGGAGTGCAAAGTGAGGTAGGCCTAAGGAAGCATCACTACGAAGCTAGTGGAGGTGATAGAATTCCAGCTGAGCTATTTAAAATTCTAAAAGATGATCCTGTGAAAGTGCTGTACCCATTATACAAGCAAATTTGGAAAACTCAGTAGTGGCCACAGGACTGGAAACAGTCAGTTTTCATTCCAATCCCAAAGAAAGGCAACGCCAAAGAATGTTCAAACTACCCTACAATTGCACTCATCTCATATGCTAGTAAAGAAATGCTCAAAATTCTCCAAGTTAGGCTTCAGCTATATGTGAGCCAAGAAATTCCAGATGTTCAAGCTGAATTTAGAAAAGGCAGAGGAACCAGAGATCAAGTTGCCAACATCTGCTGGGTCACAGAAAAAGCAAGAAAATTCCAGAAAAATATCTACTTCTGCTTCATTGACTATGCTAAAGCCTGTTACTGTGCAGATCACAACAAACTGTGGAAAATTCTTAAAGAGATGGGAATACCAGACCACCTGACCTGCCTCCTGAGAAATCTGTATGCAGGTCAACAAGCAACGGTTAGAACTTGACATGAACAATGGGCTGATTCCAAACTGGAAAAGGAGTACATCAAGGCTATATATTGTCACCCTGCTTATTTAACTTATATGCCAAGTACATGATACAAAATGCTGGATTGGATGAAGCACAAGCTGAAATCAAGATTGTCAAGAGAAATATCAATAACCTCAGATATGCAGATGACACCACCTTTACGGCAGAAAGTGAAGAGAAACTAAAGAGCCTCTTGATGAAAGTGAAAGAGGAGAGTGAAAAAGCTGGCTAAAACTCAGCATTCAAAAAACTAAGATCATGGGATCTGGTCTCATCACTTCATGACAAAAAGATGGGGAAATAATGGAAACAGTGAGAGATTTATTTTCTTGGGCTCCAAAATCACTGCAGATGGTGACTACAGCCATGAAATTAAAAGATACTTGCTCCTTGGAAGAAAAGTTATGACCAACCTAGATAGCATATTCAAAAGCAGAGACATTACTTTGCTGACAAAGGTCCATCTAGTCAAAGCTATGGTTTTTCCAGTAGTCATGTATGGATGTGAGAGTTTGACTATTAAGATCATCGCTGAATGCTGAAGAATCGATGCTTTTGAACTGTGGTGTTGGGGGAGACACCTGAGAGTCGCTGAACTGCAAGGAGATCAAACCAGTCAATCCTAAAGGAAATCAATCCTAATATTCATTGGAAGGACTGATGCTGAAGCGGAAACTCCAATACTTTGGCCATCTGATCTGAAGAACTGACTTATTGGAGTAGACCCTGATGCTGGGAAAAATTGAAGGCAAGAGGAGAGGTGGACAACAGAGGATGAGATGATTGGATGGCATCACCGACTTGATCGACATGAGTTTGAGTAAGGAGTTTGTGACGGACAGGGAAACCTGGTGTGCTGCAGTCCATGGGGTTGAAGGACATGACTGAACAACTGAACTAAACTGATAAAAAGAAAAATATTTCATCAGTGAGTTCAGTTCAGTCGCTCAGTTGTGTCCAACTCTGCGACCCCATGAATCGCAGCACGTCAGGCCTCCCTGTCCATCACCAACTCCCGGAGTTCACTCAGNTTAATGTTCTATCTATATTTGAACACATGAGTTCAGAAATTCTGAACTGAATAGCATAGGTCTAGTGCCCCTGTGATTTGAACACTGTTTTGCATTAACACAGTCTACATTTTGTTAGGTTTTTTTTTGGTGGCAGCTCACATTATATGCATGTCTCTATCTTATAGTCACACTATCAGGTCAAGTCTCCTAAATCCTGGCCCCTTTCAAATGATTTCTTGAACAAAGATACTATGCTTTGTATTTATTGCAACCAGATGTCATCTTTTAAAAAAAATTTTTTTTTGAGTAATTATTCTGTCAACATATTCAGATCTGAGTTCTGTATCTTCCTTAAATCTTAACTCAAAACATTGATTAAAATATTGCCCAAGTCTTGACAAAGGAGGACAAATCTGTATCACTTTTCTTGAGACTGGAAGCCTCAAGATTAATATCTCTCCAGTAATTAGCACTCTTTGAATCAAACTTTCTCTACAATTCAGTTCTGTCTCTACAATTATCTAAACCCATACTTCTCAATTTTATCCACAAAAATGCTTTGACTTTTTGAGATGATCAAGACTACACTACTCATTTTTAGTAATGTAATAATCCTATCAAGAAAGGAAGTGGTATTTCTTTTGTCATTATTTACTTGAAAAGAATCTATGATGACTCTTATTAACTGTTGCATTTCCCCTAACATATGTTTAATGATTTACATTAGAAAATTTCCAGGAATTGGCATCAAGCTTGGTGGTCTATATGTCTAAAATCTGCCTTACCCTCCATCTTTAAAATCAAGATACTGACAGTTTATTTTCATAGGAAGACAGTAAGTGAACTGGAAAAAGATCAAACAAGTAGCCTAATGAGGGAATACAAACAAGAAAAATGGGACCCACCTGGGTGACTCATGACTTTCCCTTCATCAAGGCTAGTTGATTTGGCTTCAAGTTATCACTTGTACTAACATCCCCTTTCGGAGAAGGCAATGGCACCCCACTCCAGTACCCTTGCTTGGAAAATCCTATGGACAGAGGAGCCTGGAAGGCTGCAGTCCATGGGGTCGCTGAGGGTCGTACACGACTGAGCGGCTTCACTTTCACTTTTCACTTTCATGCACTGGAGAAGGAAATGGCAACCCACTCCAGTGTTCTTGCCTGGAGAATCCCATGGATGGGGGAGCCTGGTGGGCTGCCATCTATGGGGTTGCACAGAGTTGGACACAACTGAAGTGACTTAGCAGCAGCAGCAACAACCCCTTTCTATGCCCAATAGAAATACATTTCCTCTCTCTTCCATCCCCGTCCTCCTTCTCTCATGCTTAAAACACAATTTGAATTGGGTTTTCTGTCACTGTAACAAAAAGAATTCTGACTTACAGAAAGGGTGGCTCCTTAAAGGACATCAGACTATTATCACCAGAGTCAGACAGACTGGACGCATGGCAGAAAACAACAATGTAGACGAATCCTGCCTTTTTCCTGTTGCCAACTTCTCGTTCACCTAATCTACCCTTTCCATTCATTGCAGAATTACCGTTCTTATATACTAGTTGAATCATCTAAATTCCTCTCCTTCTGCCTTTAGCATAAATCCAAAAGTTTTGGCATCCAAGCAAGGCCTTCTCAATTGGGTACTAAATTGCCTTCATTTCCCCAGTCCTGTCAGACTTTTTTCCAAAGCGTGTCCAGCACATTCATGCTTTTGTACATTCTGCCTTCTCGTCTTGAAATGTCTTTTTCCTCATACTTTGCTGATGGAATCAAGCCCAACTCAAATGCTCTGTCTTCGGGTTGAAACTTTTCCGGTATCTCCAGACGTCATCACTTGTTCCCTCCAATAAGAGCAGGTACTTTGCATTTATGCTCAGGAAGTGCTCATTTCAAGCTGCCTTATGATGGACTTACCTGCTTCGTTCCTACATTCTTCCCCTATAACGGTGGCTTTCCAACTCTTAGCAATAACACAGCTCAAAGCAATAATAAGCAATAAGTAGCGCTAAAATGTAATTCGCTCAGTCATGTCTGATTCTTTGAGACCCCATGGACTATACAGTCCATGGAACTCTCCAGGCCAGAATACTGGAGTGGGTAGCCGTTCCCTTCTCCATGCAATCTTCCCAATCTAGGGATCGAACCTAGGTCTCCTGCGTTGCAGGTAGATTCTTTACTAGCCGAGCCACCAGGGAAGTGCTCAGTTCAGTTCAGTTCAGTCGCTCAGTCGTGTCCGACTCTTTGCAACCCCATGAATCGCAGCACGCCAGGCCTCCCTGTCCATTACCAACTACCGGAGTTCACTCAGACTCACATCCATCAAGTCAGTGATGCCATCCAGCCATCTCATCCTCGGTCATCCCCTTCTCCTCCTGCCCCCAATCCCTCCCAGCATCAGAGTCTTTTCCAATGAGTCAACTCTTCACATGAGGTGGCCAAAGTACTGGAGGTTCAGCTTTAGCATCATTCCTTCCAAAGAAATCCCAGGGCTGATCTCCTTCAGAATGGACTGCTTGGATCTCCTTGCAGTCCAAGGGACTCTCAAGAGTCTTCTCCAACAACACAGTTCAAAAGCATCGATTCTTCGGCACTCAGCCTTCTTCACAGTCCAACTCTCACATCCATACATGACTACTGGAAAAACCATAGCCTTGACTAGACGGACCTTAGTCGGCAAAGTAATATCTCTGCTTTTGAATATGCTATCTAGGTTGGTCATAACTTTTCTTCCAAGGAGGAAGCGTCTTTTGATTTCATGGCTGAAGTCACCATCTGCAGTGATTCTGGAGCCCAGAAAAATAAAGTCTGACACTGTTTCCACTGTTTCCCCATCTATTTCCCATGAAGTGATGGGACCGGATNGCTTAGAAGAGGAAAAACATATGATCCAATCCATAGGTGCAAAACTTTATTTGATATAATTTAGCATAGACTGGAGAAGGAAATGGCAACACACTCCAGTACTCTTGCCTGGAAAATCCCATGGACGGAGGAGCCTGGTAGGCTGCAGTCCATGGGGTTGCAAAGAGTCGGACTCGACTGAGTGACTTCACTTTCACTTTTCACTCTCCTGTATTGGAGCAGGAACTGGCAGCACTCCAGTATTCTTGCCTGGAGAATCCCAGGGACAGAGGAGCCTGGTGGGCTGCTGTCTATGGGGTTGTACTGGGTCGGACACAACTGAAGTGACTTAGCAGCAGCAGCATAGATTTTCATAATTCAAAAAAAAAAGGAATAGAATAAAATAGCCTTTAACTGATAAAGAACATCTGCAAAAAATTAATACTTAATTGTGAATATTAAATCTTTCAAAACCAATGCTAGTATACTCACTCTCACTTCATAAACTCATTGGTTCAGTGGAAAACCTAGACAGTATAACATGACAAGAAAAAGGAATAAAGGAATGGAATTGGAAAGAAATAACAAGAAAAAAGACCAGTATTATTTGTAGATGACATGATAGTCTACTTGGAAAATCCAAAAATAATCCATGTAACTTATGAAAATTAATTATAAAGTTTAGTAGATTTTCTAGATACGAAATCAACATCAACCGTATTTCCAGACACCAGCAACAAATGGAGAAAAATATGTTATTTTCTAAAATGTGATTTACTATAGCAACAAAAATGATAATTCTGCATAGGAATAAATCAACCAAATTATATTCAAAAACTTTATGGAGAAAACCATAAAATGTTTTGAAATACATTAAATGAATTCTATGTGAATTAAAAGACATTTTACTTTCATGACATGAATTACCTTCTATCAACAGATCTGCTCTCTCTTCTCCCATGGAAGCACACAGCAGCAGATTTCAGTCATGGGCTTGAAGGAGAGAAAGCCATAGATAAAATGGCTTCCTTTACTTTTTGGGGACAGCAGAAGTTTTGATAGAAGTTCTCATTTCATGGGCCAAGGAACTTAGTGAGGTAAAACATTTTCCCTCTGCTGATAATATTCTGATTGACCCATCTGGAACTTAATTATTTGTTTTTCTTTCTCTCCATCATGGTTAATCTCCTAATTTAACCTGGGGCTACTCAAAGTATGGGTCACAGACCAGAAGCATCAAGAACACCTTAAATCTTGTTAGAAATACAAAATCCTGGACCTACCCCAGAATCCTAGACTTAGTGGATCAGAATATGCATTTTAATCAGATCCCTGGGTGAATTCTATGCATATTAAAGTTTGAGAAGCATTCTCTAGGAAATAGATCAGGCCAGTCTACTTGGCATGATGCTCCCAATCCTTTCATCAGTGAGGATCCTATACTGTCCAATACAGAAGCCACTAACCAACTGTAGCTATTAAAACATTTGAAATGTGCAGTCAGTATAAAACACACAACAGGGGAGTGCTCTGGCAGTTCAGTGGTCAAGACTCTGTGCTTTCACTGCCATGACCCTGGGCTGAATGCCTGGTTAGGGCACTGAGATTCCGCAAGCCACCATACGGCATGGCCAAAAATAAAAAAATAAACACAAATGCAAAACAGATTTCAAAAACAATACACAAAAGCAAAATTTAAAGTAAATTATCATTCATATCAACTATATATTGAAATAATAATGTTCTAGAGATACTGGGTTAAATTATGTTATTAAAATTGTTTCTCCTTACTTGTTTTATTATGGCTACCAGAAATTTTTAATTACACATGTGACTTGTATCGGCTTAACATCATATTTTTACCGGCCAGCACTGCTCTAGACCCTGTCTTCTGCCCCCCCAGTTGAAATTACATGACTCATACACTCATCCCCACGCTAACTAGCACCCTGGCTACAATTTCATGATATTCACTTTTATATAACTAATCATTCTCTAGTCTAAGAATGTGATTCTGGAGAAGACTCTTGAGAGTCCCTTGGGCTGCGAGGACAACAAACCAGCTAACCCTAAGGGAAATCAAGCCTGAATAGTCATTGGAAGGACTGATGCTGAAGCTGAAGTTCCAATACTTTGGCCACCTGATGCAAAAAGTTGACTCATCTGAAAAGACCCTGATGCTTGGAAAGACTGAGGGCAGGAGGAGAAGGAGATGACAAAGGATAAGATGGTTGGGTGGCATCACTGACTCAAGGGATATGAGTTTGAGCAAACTCCAGGAGATGATGAAGGATGGGGAAGCCTGGCATGCTACAGTCCATGAAGTCACAAAGAGCTGGATGCAACTTAGTGACTCAACAATAGCTAGTCTTAACAAGCCTGCATTTTACCTTATTCTTAGTTATTTTCAGCTTTATTGGGGTATAATCAACAAATAAAATTATAAGATATTTAAAGTATACAATGATGATTTGATACACATCTATGTTGCAAAAGGAATCCCCCCAGATTAACACATTCATCACCTCACATATTCACTTTCTTAGTAAGAACATTTAAGGTCTACTCTTAGCAAATTTTATTAATTTCAAATATGTAATACAGTGTTTTCAACTATAGTCACCATGCTATATATCAGGCATTTTATTTTAGAGTTTTATTTCTAATTCCTAGTGCTATGTCTGAATTTTGAGGATCTCAACAGTTGTGTCCAATAAGGACTTTGATGCCAAAGGACAAGACCAAGCTTTATAAAAAAAACTTGGGCTCCTATAAAGAAATAGTAGAGACATAATCCATAAGCATCTGCGTTTTGAGGTAAATGCTGCCTGCATATTTGTATGCACACATTTGTTTTTAAAAGTTTGGTCATCTGAGTGTAACCTGAGGAATCTTGGTTAAACATTTCTTTATGCAAAACAAAGAATGTTGAGTAGTTAAATATTTTACCTCTGAGACTAAAATGGGGCTATTCTTTCCTCCCCCTTGAATGTTTAAGGTGGAAAACCAAGTATACATATTCAAAAGATTTTGTCATGAAAATCTCATCATCTATGAAAGAATAGTGGTAACTAACACCTTTGAACGCTTGATTAACTCAATAAACACGTACTACGAATCTTCTATTATGTATGAATGAGTCACCACTCTTTGCCGAGCTGGTATGAAGAGATTTCAGGTAACATAGAGGCAATGGAAGAGCATTCCATCTCTTTTCTTAAGCATCTTACAACGAGCTGAGGGAAATGGAGCATACAAATGGAAGCAGACTAAATGGAAATTTACACAACAGAAAAGTAGCCAATAAGCACTGAGCTCCTGTTATATGTAGAGTACACACCAGATAACTCATATGAACATGCTGAACACACATGCTCTCAACATAAATTCAAGTGCTAGTGGCTCAAAAGGGATCAGATTAGCTTGGATACTCAAAGGGTTAAGGAATTGTTTACAAAAGCAGGAAGCCAGGAGAGGGCAACCATGTGCCTGGCAGCAAGGTAGATGCCAGAACCTTCAGGTAGCACTGCAGTCCTCTCCTTTCACTAGAGAAGGTAGGGGAGGGGAGAAAGCACAGGAAAGGAATCAGTCATCTCAAGCTGACCTGTAGACTTCTGGTTTGTGGACCACCTGTGGGACAATCACCTGAAGAATGTGTGATAAACGCATATTTCTCTGACCTACTCCAGAGTCATCACTTCAGAACCTTTGAGGGCAAACTTCAGAAATGTGTACTTTGTGCACTGCAGGGGAGTTTCATGCATACTGAAGTTTCTGGGCCACTCACTCGATGAAAACAAGGGTGTCAGACTGATTCTGCCCTGAGTTCCAGGACTGTCTCCACAGCTTTGTGATGTTGCCCTCTTCTTGTGTACAACTTAAGCCTCAGTTTCCCCATCTGTCAAATGTCCGCCTATAGTCTTGCTGTGAGGTTCAAATGATTAACAATTGAAGATGTTCAAGGCATATAGTGAGCACTCAATAAATGCAACAGAAATTATAAAAAACTCCTGAAGAATTCACTGACAGTCAATGATAACACGGTCAATGATGACATAAAATTTAACTAAAATTTTGTTAAGAGGGTAAATCTCACAATAAGTGTTCTTTCCATAAGAAAAGAAATTCACCAAATGTGAACAGGTAAAGGAGAAGCAAAGAAGAGATGAAATAGAGAAAACTTCTACAGAAGCAGAGTCAGCAGTCCAAGCAGGAAGCTGGTCCTAAGGACATGTTTTTATCACTTAATGACAACTGTCTATGTGTCCAGCCACTCCACTTTCACATTAACTTAAGACCCTTATGATCACCCTTTGAAGCAGATAACCAGCAGCACTTTAACTGAATGTCCATAAGGTTACAGATCCCAGATCCCAGGCAAAGCCACGTAGCTAGAAAGCCACACAGCCAGTAAGTCACACAACACAAATTAGTCAACAAATTTGTGATAGTCACACTNTTCTAAGGACGTGTTTTTATCACTTAATGACAACTGTCTATGTGTCCGGCCACTCCACTTTCACATTAACTTAAGACCCTTATGATCACTCTTTGAAGCAGAAAACCAGCAGCACTTTAACTGAATGTCCATGAGGTTACAGATCCCAGATCCCAGGCAAAGCCACATAGCTAGAAAGCCACACAGCCAGTAAGTCACACAACACAAATTAGTCAACAAATTTGTGATAGTCACACTGGTAGAATCCAACCTGTGAGGCACCCAGCATGCCTTCCATGGACAGAGATGAGCCAGAACAGTATAAGACATGCCCTGGAGTGAAGCCAAGTTCTGAGACCAGAGTACACATGGCTATCTGGGCTCATGAATGTGGGGTCACCAATGAAGTTCTATCATCTATTCTCCTAAGAATCTTTCCTGTTATCCCAAGCTATTATTACCAACCATAGAGGCAGAGAAATAGTAGATATTTCCTGCCCAGTCTGTAAATGTGGAAATATCTAAATCACTGTTCTGTTACTCTGCAGTTACGATTTGCTATTAGTGTTAAATAAAAACACCATCTTCTACAGTATTCTTGATACAGGTGAGTTGGGTTAAAAATCCAAGTATAGCAAACATAGCTCTAAAAGGATCACAGTCTGCCTGAGAAGGAGATCAGAATAGATATGTGTATCCATTTCTTCTTCCATACGAGCACCCTGATTTTCATTTGGGTACCACTTTTCTCCCACTTAAACCCTTGTGTTTCTGATAGTACTGACCCCTATTCCCAGGTTCCAAGAATGGACGCAGGACCTATGCTTGCCCAATTAGCATATTCGATGGCTCTGGTGACAATGATTGGCTCAAGGGTGGCAAGTTTTCTGAATCAGTCCAATCAAGAGCTGGTCTGAGAGTCTGCGCTGGAATATCAGAAAAGAAAAGGCCTCTTATTGGGATTGGCTAAAATTTCCAGGGCACGCTTCATGGAGGAAGTTAGCTGCATTGTTTGCACCTCTGGATCCTGCCTAGGGGCAAAGAACCCGCCTGCCAATGCAGGAGACATAAGAGATGTGGGTTCAATCCTTGGGTCAAAAAGAGCCCCAGGAGGAGGGCATGGCAACCCACTACAGTGTTCTTGCCTGGAGAGCCCCATGGACAGGGGAACCTGGTGGGCTGTAGTCCATGAGATCATAAAGAGTTGGACATGGCTGAAGTGACTGAGCACTGGATTTTGCCAGGCCAAAATCTCCAGCCTATCTACTCTTTTCAGGTATGTGAGTCAATGCTTTTTTTTTTGGCCTGAGCTTGTTTAAATTAGGATTTTCATCACTTCAGAAGAGCCACATTTAACTCAAAGGCCATCAATCTTGTCACCAGCTTACACTTAAACATGAACTAATTGTGTGAGCACACGTGGACTGTGTGAACTGGGATGAGAGGAAGAAGATTGGTCCTCAGTCCACAGGCAGGACCAATGATATTAAGGAGATAGAGCCTGAAAAACAACAACTAAGTGAAACGAGACACAATACAGGTGAGATTCCTTAGAAGAAAAACTGGAACGTGCATCCCCACTCTCTGAAAAATAGAAAAAAATTTAAATATGAGATCAGAAGCTTATTTCCTAAGTTATGGGGGAAGGAGACGTGGGAGGGGTGACATTCTTAAACGAGACAAGGAGACTAAAACAGGAACAGAAAAGGACAAAGCATTTCAATGTAGGGTGTATTGGGGACAATTTAAACAGGAAGAGGCATTAAAATCTAGGATTTTGCCTCAATAGTTGAGTTAGGAAGTTAATTCAGTTATTTGTCAGACAAGCTTAGGAAATCTATCTGTACTTATTATCAGCAAACATTTTACTTGTGTTAGGAGAGTTGAGAAAATAGACAGCACAAAATTCATAGTGCTTGAATTAATAATCAAGACTCCATGCTGATAGACAAAAGCATAAATGATTTAAGCATATAATTCCATTTTAATACAAAAAATCAAAAATTAACTTGCAAAGACACTGTCTCTGTCCCCATAAGTGGATTTTATAATTTTACCTGATGCAGTACTACCTTCTTTTAATTTTCTTCATGAGAAGCAATTAACAAATTATATAATTCCATGCACTTCTGTAGATACCACACAATTAAATAAAAATAGATAAAATATGGGAAGAGTGAGAGGCACAAGCCATTTATTAAGTTAATCCTTTCCAACCAGGAGTCAGATTCAAGGCCTAGCTGTAGCTGGATGACTTGAAATGACTTATTTAGATCTGAAGGACAAGGACTTAACTACAACAGAATATTCATAGGAAAATATGTTGAAACGACCAAGACAATATAAAGAACTCAGACAATTAGGATGGCAAATGGAAACTTAGCACAGTGGTGAAATGTCATCACATCTCGTTCAAATCCTTGAACTCCAGGTATATTTACCTTGTAAATTTAGGAATGACTTTACACAACATAATGACTTTACACTTACTTCCCTGGTGGCTCAGAGGTTAAAGCGTCTGCCTGGAATATGGGAGACCCAGGTTCAATCCCTGGGTTGGGAAGATCCCCTGGAGAAGGAAATGGCAACCCACTCCAGTACTCTTGCCTAGAGAATCCCATGGAGGGAGAAGCCTGGTGGGCTACAGTCCATGGGATCGCAGAGTCAGACACAACTGAACGACTTCGCTTTCACTTGACACAACAGAAGTTCCATGTATAATCATTCTAAGTGACTATATTAGCTACTGTGGTGTTATTTACACAAATTAAGAAATGAGTATCAGTATGGTGTTTCCCACTGGCTAATGTAGGATAGACCACATGTGTTTTCCTCTCTGGTCATTTCTTCTGGTCATTGATTCCAGCACATTAGTCTGTGGCCCTTGAAGCCTTGTACATGCTGTCTTAAGGTCAGTTGTCTACACTTTCAATGCTTCCTTGGACTGTAAACACTCCCAGAGCTGAAACCACCTCTCGTTCATCACTGCTCATGCTGCTCTGCTACTGCTGCTGCTGAGTCACTTCAGTCGTGTCCGACTCTGTGCGACCCCATAGACGGCAGCCCACCAGGCTTCCCCCTCCCTGGGATTCTCCAGGCAAGAACACTGGAGTGGGTTGCCATTTCCTTCTCCAATGCATGAAAGTGAAAAGTGAAAGTGAAGTCGCTCAGTCATGTCTGACTCCTGGCGACCCCATGGACTGCTGCCCACCAGGCTCCTCCGTCCATGGGATTTTCCAGGCAAGAGTGCTGGAGTGGGGTGCCACTGCCTTCTCCGTCACGCTGCTCTAGTTCAATGCTAAACTAAAGGTGCTTTGGCAGTATTAGGCTAATGCTTCCCTTTTAATTCATGATAAAGTTTGGTATTTTTTGCCAACGAGCTAAAGCAAGAATTTTAAAACTAGGCTAGCAATGAAGTTTTGGTACACTAACATTAGGAATATACCTGTAAATCATTTTTATATACAATTACTAAAACTCGAAACAAGATGAAAAGATTCTCTTCAGAAATGAATAAAACCAGTATTAGATAAAGAAATGTTGATATTATACAAGGATTTGTTAGGAATCCATATGCATTTTGCTTTATTTTATATTTGCTTTTTAAATGATAATTAGTAATTATAGTATTTTGATACTATTTTACTACTATTAGTATCACAGTATTTAGTACTATCTCAACAACAGTGGTAATTTAATTTTTAAAAAATTTTAATAAAATAAATGAAATGGTATTGTGATTTCAATACATCTGGTCACAAGGAAATCTACCGAAGACCAGGAGACTTTAAAACCATGTACTACAACACAGAGAGACATTTATCTGAATTGAAAGCAGAAACAGAAAGAACATCCTCCTCAAATCTTCTGGTGTAAAACAGACCAAAAAAGTGAGGAAAAATCATTAATTTCAACGTACATGACATGGGTACACCTGTATATTCAATCCCAACCTGAAGTCTATATTTCAGGCTTTAAACCCAACTGACCCAAGACATCCCACATGGATGTTCCATAATAAACTGACTCCATCACATAGGGTAGCAGACTCAGGTGCCAGAGTGCCTGAGTTCAACCAGCAAGCTGTTTAAGCTCCATGTGCCTCAACTTTGCCATCTGGCAACTGTGATTAATAAAATGTTTTACTTCACAGAACTGATGTGAAGTTTACAGCAGTGTCAGGCACATACGCAATGCTATGTAAGTGTTTACAATCTTTGTGGAAGCCATCGGTAATTCCTATCTACCTACCCTCCTGTGGCTCACCACCCTCCTGCTTTCATTTTCTTCCAAGTGCCAAGGTCTTTCTTGCTTTAGTGCCTTCACCTCCTTCTTAGCTGTTCTGTCTTTTCCTTCTATTTTTATCCCCAGAGGCCACCAGAGACTTTCTGGAGTGAAAACATTTTGTATAACATCCAAGTTTTTCCTACAATGGCTCCCATCTTGGAGTTTACGGAGAGCGCAGGAAGCTATCAACACAGCAAGTGCTATCCCTGAATACCATTAATTTAAATGCCATAAGAAATGCAAGAGTCACAGAAACCATACAATCGTGGATCTCTACTCGTTGCCCAAGATATACTGGGACACTCTCTTAACCTCCCACACAGCATTGTTCTCTCTAAGACATGGGTAAAAGGTCGTACCCATCGTCTAAAGTTCTTAAAAGAATTTCACAAGGTTATGAATGTAGATCAAATTGCCCACATCTGCTGGATCATGGAAAACGCANAAGAAATGCAAGAGTCACAGAAACCATACAATCGTGGATCTCTACTCGTTGCCCAAGATATACTGGGACACTCTCTTAACCTCCCACACAGCATTGTTCTCTCTAAGACATGGGTAAAAGGTCGTACCCATCGTCTAAAGTTCTTAAAAGAATTTCACAAGGTTATGAATGTAGATCAAATTGCCCACATCTGCTGGATCATGGAAAACGCAAGAGTTCCAGAAAAACATCTATTTCTGCTTTATTGACTATGTCAAGCCTTTGACTGTGTGGATCACAATAAATTGTGGAAAATTCTGAAAGAGATGGGAATACCAGACTACCTGACCTGCCTCTTGAGAAACCTGTATGCAGATCAGGAAGCAACAGTTAGAACTGGACATGGAACAACAGACTGGTTCCAAATAGGAAAAGGAGTACGTCAAGGCTGTATACTGCCACCCTGCTTGTTTAACTTCTATGCAGAGTACATCATGAGAAACACTGGGCTGGAGGAAGCACAAGCTGGAATCAGGATTGCCGGGAGAAATATCAGTAACCTCAGGTATACAGATGACACCACCCTTATGGCAGAAAGTGAAGAAGAACTAAAAAGCTTCTTGATGAAAGTGAAAGAGGAGAGTGAAAAAAGTTGGCTTAAAGCTCAACATTCAGAAAATGAAGATTATAGCATCTGGTCCCATCACTTCATGGCAGATAGATGGGGAAACAGTGGAAGCAGCATCAGACTTTATTTTGGGGGGCTCCAAAATCACTGCAGATGGTGACTGTAGCCATGAAATTAAAAGACGCTTACTCCTTGGAAGGAAAGTTATGACCAACCTAGATAACATATTCAAAAGCAGAGATATTGTGTGTCATTATCAATTCTATTATTATTAATTGCTACCATTTTGTCCCCAGGATGAGGACTAGAGTTCAAGTCCATCTTCTTTCAGTTAAATGTAGGTCTTCATCTAGATAAGCATGGTTCATTCTGGTTGTCATAGTTAATTAGTTCACTTCCAGTCCTGTGTGAAACAATGAAAAATCACACCAGCTGTAAAGACAGTTTCTAGGTGCTATGCTGTCATAGAGCTGGACTCTGTCACCCTAGACAGCTTAGTAAAAGCAGTCATTTGGTAATACAATCGGAATGTGTCAGATATGTTTTCTTTTCTTAAAGATTTCCTCATACCTGACAGACAAAAAAAAAAAAAGTACCCCAAGAAAAACAATAATGAAAGAAGGGAAGCAAAAAATATCTGAAGGCTTACTATGTGCCAGACACCAAGGGGAAAAGAAAAAGTCCAGCACAGCTTTCATAGCCCAAGAGCCAGGACCAGAGGTATGTGGCAGAACCTTCCCAAGGTCAAGGCAAAGTTACAGAAATTGTGGCCCATTTTAAGTGTTTTAGGTTTAACAAATCAATGTCTATATGAGGGGAAAAAAATCCAATGCATTATAATTATACTAGGCACAAGATAATTCTTTTTTAGTATCAATTCAAAGTGCATCCCAGGGCATGTGGTCTGATTGTAGGTCACAAGGATAAAGGTGTGTGATGAAAATCTGCTTTCCGTCCAGCCTGTCCCAGTGACTACAGGTACAACCTCCCTTGGAGATGACATCAAAGGCCTAATTTGCATGTGTAAGACCTGAGTCAACAGCGCTCAGCCCCACCCTGGGATGCTGCTGCTGCTGCTGCTAAGTCACTCCAGTTATGTCCAACTCTGTGCAACCCCATAGACGGGAGCCCACCAGGCTCTGTCATCCCTGGGATGGGCTTGATTCAAAGCTGGGCATTTGGACCCAACACTTTGATGCAGCCATTTGATGTCAGCACCTTGTTAACATGTAAAATCACCATCTTTTCAAAAGCATAAAAGCAATATTCCCACTACCACTGGATTCGGGTATTATTGGGCCTACGTCTTACATATGAAGGAAAAAGAATAAATGTGTTATGAAAATTAGTGTTGTTTAGAATAAGTTAAAAACATATAGCAAATTACCAATTTGGGAAAGCTGCAAAGGCAAATTAAAATAAAAGCAGAAAAATAATTTTTTCTTAACTACTTAACAGACCTCTATGGAACTCCCCTTCCTATCTTTTTTGAGTATATACTTCTTGATCATCCCTTCATATGCTAATGACTTTGCAATATCAGTCCTTAGAGAGAACAGGCTTCCCAGGTGGCACTGGTGATAAAGAACCCACCTGCCAGTGCAGAAGACATAAGAGATACAAGTTCGATCCTTGGGTTGGGAAGATCCCCTGGAGAAGGAAATGGCCACTCACACCAGTATTCTTGCCTAGAAAATCCTATAGACAGAGGAGTCTGGTGGGCTATAATCCATGAGGTCGCGAAGAGTCAGACACAACTGAGTTGCACACACAAAGAGAACAGAAAAATAATTCTTCCAGCATCATTGATCTAAATTTGTTTTTAATTTTTGACTCTTTAGAAAAGTTGCTGATAGTTGCTGATAGTTACTGATAGTTTAGCATCACTATAGTTACTGATAGTTTAGCATCTAGTTTGCTACTAGAAAATACACCTACATTCTTAGGTTTGTTGTCAAATATATGAAAACCTTCACCAAGTTTCTTTCATATATGAGTGTAAAATTTCGGGGCATCTTAAGGGTTTTTTGTGCGGTAAACAATCTTAAAAGCTCTTTGAATGAACAGAACTTAGTAACTCTTCAACGAAACTTGTTGTAATGATACATTACAATAATGTAATTGTTGCTAATGTGTTTCATTTTAAGTAAGTTAGAAATGTAAATATTTTCCCCAATATATCCATGTAATTGACTGATATGTTGAGATACACAAAACATGTAACTTCACAAAGATATACAGTACTGCAAATTTTGTGTACCACTGCATATGTGTGTCCCACAAATACAGTAATTCTGATAAAAATTACCTTTTGAGAGATTTTCAAAATATTTCTAAATGTTTCAAATACATTAGTGGCAGCAAAGAACTTCTGTTTTGATGAAGCTTTGATGAAAACTAAACAATTCACTTTCAATTTTGCATGCTATATTATTCTGCATGAATAAACTTTAATTTTGAAGTCAGAAGACCAGCATGAATCTAGTACCTCAGGTAGTATAGGTTGGAGATGAAGTCTAGTTCAAAGAGGAGATAAATCTGATTCATGTATTATTCATAATTAAAACAGATATAATTTTAGAATATACCAAATATTTCTAGCTCAATATCATTGAATCAAATGGCTACATGCAAACATTGAAACCTTAGTGAATTAAATTATAAAGCAAAATTCACAGAGGATTATATACATTTTGGTTACACTCTTAAGGAATAAATTGATATCCACATTGCACAATATTTCTAGACAGAATACCATATCATGTTTTATAACCCTACCATCTCTCTTATCACTCCTCAGCAGCTTACTTTATGGATGAGTCTCAACAGCTATTTTCAATAGAACTGCATTTTAAGGAGTTTAAAAAGCATACTCTCCCTTTCCATTCTGATGTTAGATCATAAAATAAAGCAGCCCACGCTAACTACTTCATCCTGGGGTACTTTAGGACAGAAAGTTTACCTATCGGAGAAAAGGAGTCGAAAAATGCCAGAAGAACATCTCCTGATGAGAGACTGCTAAAGAAATCCCTGACTTCAGCAAGGTGTGTGGCTAGGCTTTCACATATCACATACCTCCATCTCAGGGCCCTTTGCTGAGTCAGCACGGTGACATTTGATTGAAACCTTACATTGACATCTGTATCCTTAATCTGACCTTTATTTCAGTGGATGTCTCCAAGACTAGTCATCCATTCATCCATCCATCCATCAGAGAATGATGACTTTCTTTGTGCTAGAAAACTGAGACTGCATTGAATGAAACTTGAATGATGACGGAATGAAGAGCTTCCCAAGTGGTGCAGTGATAAAAACTCTGCCTGCCAATGCAGGAGACACAAGAGATGTGGGTTCGATCCCTGGGTTGGGAAGATACCCTGGAGCTGGAAATGGAAATCCACTCCAGTATTCTTGCCTGGAAAATTCCATGGACAGAGGAGCCTGGCAGGCTACAGTCCATGGGATGGCAGAGAGTCAGATATGACCAAGGGACTGAGCACACTGAATGAAACAGGCATGCATTTGTCCTCATGGAACTAACAGTTGAACAGCAAAGTTACTTATTATTCAAATAAGTAATTAATCATAGAGAGGATTTCCCCTGCTGCCAGGAGTATTGGATTTGAGTCTGAATTGGTGAGAAGGAAGTATGTTTGCCAAGACATTAACACTGTACTGCCTGGGCACTGGTATGGTTTCCATGTCGCTCAGATGTTTCAACTGTAAAGTCAGGTTAGAGAATCCCTGAATTAGGTGGAGAGACTTACCAAGGTAGAAAAAACCTGACAGGGAGGAAGTTTGAGGGGAAATGCATGAGTTTCCATCCTAACTGAGTTTTGACAGAGGAGTCCAAGTGATACATCAAGCTTAGAGTTGGACATCTGTGTCTGGATGATAGTGGAAAGATCTAGATTGAAGATAGGTGAAAGTGGTTGACATTTACCCTGTAACAGAAGCCATGGCACAATATGGAATTACCTATGGGCAGAGCATAGTGAGAAAATGGGGAAAAAATGTTTCACTGAAGAGAGAGGATGATGGGCCAGTAAAGGAAACTAGGAAGGAGGGCTGGTAAGTTAGAGGGGAGGCAGGCAAATGGGACCTGTCAAAGTCAACGCAAGGGAACGTTTCAAGAAAAGAGCATGTAAGTGAGTTGAAAGCTGTATTTAATTTTGGCAAGGCCTGAGACTCCTTCTTTGGGCCTTTCCCATGGTAAGTCTCTACTCTGGCAAGATAGCTATTAGTAAGAAATTATTATTTAAAATCAAATAGGAGACTCAAAAGTGTAGTTTATTTAGGATTTAGAAAATAATTAACATCTCAATTCAGATCCTGAACATAAATGATAACATTCCCTGTGCACATGCACTCATGACTTCTAGCTCTTAGACATCTATTATATTTAGCAATTTGTGGGTTTAAACTTGGCAAGTATCACCACTCTTTTCGGGTTAGTAGCATTCTTCCTGTTGCCAAGCCTACCCAGGGCAAAACGAACAGAGTCATCTTTCAAGACACGTGTCCTATTTGGGCCCCTGCTGTAATGTATAAAGACTTTTGTCACTAGCACAGTGTCTATACCATTTTGTTCTATTTCTGTACATGTGTGTCTCCTCCTGATTACCTTGAGGGCAGGTAATAGTCTACTATGAGCTTGTCCCCTCAGTACCCATCACAGTGCTCACCACTCAGTATGTACTGAATAAATGTTTGCTGAATGAATAGAAAGTTGCATAATTTTTCTGTAAGTTCATGAATAGCCAATCTGGAAATTCCATCTCTAAGTATTATTTCATCATAGACTATAAAATATTGTTTAAATAAAGGATGTGGTTTATTCATGTTTAAGTTTTAGGTCAATTTTCTATGGAGTTAGTAAAATCTCGTTCCAATACAAATTATTTAATCCCTTGGTGCCTTGGGTTTTCTGCCTATAAAATAAGAACAGCCATGCTAATTTCCTTGGGAGCTGTAGTGAAGGTTGTCAAAATCAGAGCTCTATTTCCCCATAAGGGGTACTCCTTAAATCTGAAGACCAATTGATAATCATGTCTGTCTTGTTCTCTAAGTGGTTATGTCAGAGACTGTGAGGGAGCAACACTTAAGTTCTCCAGGTCTGTTTACATTGGCTCCTGGAGCAGCTGCTAAAGGCTCAATCTTATGACCAGTAAAAGACCCCTGGCGCTAGGAGCTGGGTTAATCATGGTACTCTTTGCCACAGGGGTGACATTTTGTAGGGATCCAACCCTCCCTGGTCTGGACACTGAGCAAATGTAGTATTTGTGGCCTCAAGGCAGACCTATAGTAGCTGCAGCAAAAGTGTCAATCCTGCCTTTAAGGTCACATTAGACTTGGATTCATTTGTTCAGAATTAATCTTCACTACAGTTCAAGTCTGCTGTTTGGTTGATTTAAGGGCCTCTTGGTGAAAAATCTATCAGATGAGAGATTATCTTAACCAAGAACAATCATTCAGACTGCAATTTAAATAAGAAAATGTATTTTCATTTATTATAAGTCCATTTGGTCTTCCCTGGTGGCTCTGAGGTAAAGAATCTGCCTGCTGACATGGGAGACAGGGGTTTGATCCCTGGATCAGGTGGATTCCCTGGAGAAGGAAACGGCAACCTACTCTATTCTTGCCTGGGAAATCCCATGGACAGAGGAGCCTGGCAGGCTACAGTCCATGGGGTCTCAAAAGAATCAGACATGACTTACTGACTAAACAACAACACAACAGATTCATTTGTTACAGAACACCCCCATTAATTGAGTTCTGCCCATACACCAAGCTTCTGAAGTGACTTGCAGCGTTATACATTCACGTGGGTCTTATACGATCCCATTTTACGCATGCAGAGGGTGAGGCCCAGAGACATTAACCAATCTGTTCAGCATCACACAACTGGCAATAGGCAGGAACCAGATGAAATCCTCCTTTCCGTCACTCTCAGCTCAGCCTCTCTCCTACTGTTCAGTTATTGTATTCTAGACACTCATCTCTCTGCAGCCTTCTCATATGCTTTTGTTTTAAAGTTTAAAATGTATCCTCAGTTGGCTGAATACTTGCAATCCCACTTCAAAGGATGTAGATATAGGTTTTCTTGTCATTTAAGATTATTTTGAGGCAAAAACAGACCATGTTTCTATGACATTTCTGCAAGTGCAGGGGCAAAGGGGCTATGCCCAGTTAGTAAGGATGGACAACAGATCTGGCAAAACCTACTCTGCTGCAAACTTAAGGAGCACCAGAGTTGACGCCATGAGTGGGAAGTTTAAATGAGTACATTCCAGTAGAGAAGTACAGAGGGATCATGCTGAGAGGGCCAACATTTGGTACACGTGCTGATCACAACAGGAAAATTGGTGCCCAGGTCATGGATCCCTATATGTACAAGCTTCCCTTCTGATGACCCTAAGCAGGACTTCTGCTGGGCCTTAGGGTTCTGTATGATGCTTGTTATTGGTGCTCCTTTTGCTGTGGACAGCTTCTGCTATTACACTGTCTATCTGATAGTTTGCATTACTCTGTCTTGAAATATTCACCATGTCGTGGGAGAAAACAGGTGGGTATTAAATTGCAACTCAAAGTGGTGATGACTGTTATCACAAAGACACACATGAGGTACAATCAGAGGCAGTGAACCTACCTCTGTCTGGGAAGGCCAGGAAAGACTCCCAGAGGAGACATTAGAGCCAATTTCCTGAACAGAAAACCATGAGGAGCCTGGTCAGAGAGAAAAGGATAGACGGAGGCAGAGAAGCAACAGCACAATCAGCCAACTGCAACTAGTTCACGGGCTCTGAGGCACAGGCAGAAAGAGAGAGGAGTGAGTGGACGGTCAAAAAGTCACTGAGGGTTTTTAAGCAGAGATGCAGCATGAACATCGTTGTTGTTTAGTGTTGTTGGCAGCTGTAAAGGCAGATTGGAAGGGAGAGATGCTGGTTAGGAAATTACTGTAGTTGTCCAGGTACAAAATGATGACTGTAGGCATATTCAAGAAATACTAGGAATTAAAACTATCAAGACCCAAAGGCTGATGGGTGAGGGGAAAAGTCAAAGAGAGGAAGAAAAGAGGTCAAGGTGATTCCCAGGTTCTGGCTGGAGAAGATACCAGGCCCATTAATGGCTTGGAGAGACAGGAAGAGTGGTGGATGTTGGTTTATACCAGGAGTTAAATCAAGTTGACCATGCCCGGGTGACAGCATGAGCTTTGAACAGAGACTACGATTCAAATCCACTGCCTTCCGGAGCTCCCGTTCAGTAGCCACAAGGTGCTGAACAACTTGGTTAGCCTCTCTCAGCCTCAATTCCCTAACAGTAAAACTGAAATGATAACAGTATGCAGCTCGTAAGGCTGACAATGAGATTAAAGGATAGGATACATATATAGGATTTATATATACTTAGTACAGCTCCTGGTACATGGTAAGAACTCAATAATGCTAGCCATTTTTGAATCATTAACTTATTATATAACATGCAACAGGATAAAAATGAATTTTATTCTCCTGACCACATAAGGTTTCTTGCTAGTTTTATTTTACCAACTTAATCTGAGTTTCTGCTAAGGCATTTATGACATAACACATAAAAATTGCTGTTAAATTAACCTACAATCTGAGGACTTATCCCTGGCTTCTTGATCACAAAGTCTACATAGCTTCCTGGAAAACTGACCTCTAGGAGCTCACAAATAAGAGAAGGTTAGGCTGACCTGGCTTGAATGGTGCTACGATCTGTCCCAATTCAATCAATACCATATCTGACTTCATACTTCCCTTTACATGCGTCTCAAGTCACTTTGAGTATGTCCAACTCTTTGAGACTCCATGGACTGTAGCCTGCCAGGCTCCTCTATTCACATTTCTCTTTACACAGCTCTTATAAGCTCTCCCTAACAAGTGTGAGCAATGGACAAAATCGGTAAGGCCATGAGGTAGACAGCGGTATCTGTAGTAACGAAAACCAGTCTTGGTACCTAGCAGGGACTCAGTAAGTTTTGGCTGAATAATGGGTGGATTCCTTACACCTCCACTGCGTACAATCTCAGCAAGCTACACCTTACCATGCTGATCTCTAAACACTTCTTCCTTCCACCCAAGCCATGCCCCAAGCAGCAATACTTTGAGCATTAATTGTTCTTTATAGACCTTTGAAAGCATGCAAATAAAGTGTTTAATCTGTCAACCATAAAGTAAAGATCATAAAATAAATATGGATTGAGACCAATATTGATATGTATAAATTCCTCCAAGTATACACACTGATAAACTAAAATGTTTTTGCTTGTGATGATTCAGTAGTTTGACCAAGTCTGTCTGTCTGAACATGAATGTGTTCCCCCAGACAACTCAAGACAGTATGAATTAGTTGAACTTAAGGGTGCCTGTGTTTTTCAAACCCATTGGAAAGAACCTAATTTAGGGATCAGTGATTTAATGAGCCTTTCAAAGCTGAAAATATATCCCACTGAGATTTAAAACAGAAAATAGATTTAGATAGAAAAAATAAAACAAAGCTAGTTTTGTGTTTCACAGACAGAGGAATGTGCTAGAATTATTTACTGCTTTCTGGACTTTGCATTATGACTAAATTGATATTTTCCAGGTTTTTCATTAACTTAAAATGTTCTGAGGTAAACACATCATTTGCCATGATTAAATCCAAGGTGTTTCTTCAGCTTCCTTCTGAGCAGCTAAACATGAGGCTGGAAGGTAAGGGTTCTGATCAACCACTTTGTGAAAGTAGCACTGGAGAAAGAATATAGATTTCAACCAGAGGCTTGATTGAGATTTTAACAGCTACGCCGAGTAGAGGTTCTACAACAGAATCACATGGTAAAACCTTCCAGGCCCGAACTTCCCTACCCCTAAAACCAGAATTCATTCCACCTTGTCGTAAAAATTATCATAGCTCCCCCAAATTGTAAAATAACATAGAATTGACCTTCCCACCCTCACACCTTCTGCATCAGTCCTTCATAAAACCTCTGCAAGGACAGAAACTTCTACTACCTCTCTTAATGGTTCTAGGCAAGTCCAAGTTAATAGATATACAACTTTCCAAAGTCTCTAGCATTTCAAATTTCCTTCTCAAACTGAATGAGACTGACTGTCAGTTTTCATTAATAGCAGGTCTTTTACAACAGGTGGAAGATTAAAGATGAACAGAAAAGTCAGTTCAGTAAGCCTTTCCTTTCCCCTCCCTCCATTCTACCCCCTCAGTCTTAGAGACAGGGATACTTCTAGGGTGAGACTCCACTGGGTCCCTAAAATCCATCTGATGGCAAATAGAGAATGTCCTAAAATTGGCCCACACTTGCCACCTAGGCTAGATGCCCAGGTGGTCACCCAGCAGGGCCCTGAGTAAATTATCTAGGGTTGCTCATAAAAAACACTCAGCAGAAGAGCCCAGATATTTTTTTAGGAAACTTTCCCTTGGATCCTGGCTACCTGATTTGACAAGCAGTTAAATTTTGAATGCTCACTTCTTGATTCACAAGCAGATTAGCACAAGATCCACTTATTTTATACCCACAACCTTCACATCTTACATTCACCTAAGACAAAGCCAGGCCTTTGCAATTCTTCTCCAGAATGGAACATGGTCCTGAAATTCTAAGATGTTAGTAAACAGTTCTTTAAATTGAGTTGCAATTACCTTCTCTATGATTTTCCACTTCTATCCATTCTCTGTAACAAACCATGGAACCCTTCCATACACAGTGACATTTTTCTAAGGAAGTTTTAATTCCTTGCTTGGCAATGGTGGTTTCTCCCTTTAAAGGAAAGATTGAGTCACTTGAGCGCAGGCGGCTGCGGGGCCGGCTCACTTGAGCGC
>SJYA01001561.1:790068-897249 GCA_006410615.1 Neotragus moschatus | reverse complement strand
AAAAAAAAAAAAAAGGAAAGATTGAAATTTTAAAGTATTTAGCCAACAATCAATTAATCAGAAACCTTATCTACCAGTGTCAAGTGTCACAATCAATGTTATAAATGCGACTTGGCTTTGGCTTTCAGTCACTTAGTCCTACTCTTCCCACCAGGCTCCACTGTCCATGGAATTTTCCAGGCAAGGATACTGGAGTAGATCGTCATTTGCTACTTCAGAGGATGTTCCCGACCCAGGGATCAAAACTGACTCATCTCCTGAATTGGCAGACGGATTCTTTACTACTAGTGCTACCCGGGAAGCCCCAACATTATGAGTTATGAATTCCTAATGAATAATCAGCAGTAATTAATCAACTTATTCTTATGGGATTGTTTTTGTCTGGTTCTGTTGTCCTTGTTTTGTAATGTCTCCTCTAAAGAAAATATCAGTTAAGAACTAAATAAGGGGGGAAGGCATCAAAACAATGTAGCATGTACTAGGTGCAAATGTAACCCGCAGGACAGGTGGGAGTGGGCATAAGGCACGAAGCAGTCATGCGCACTTTGCTTAGAGCAACTCCAGCCCTTTAGTATTTTATTTCATTCTCATAACAACTCTGTAAGGTGGGTTTTTACTCTCAGTTTACCAAAAAAAGAAACTGAGGTTTTAAGAGGTTATTTAAGTTGCCTAACATGACACACTTGCTATGGTAGAGCCAGGATCCACACCCAAATCTAATTCCAGAGTGTACACTCCTTGAAGTGTGTAATGCTCATTACCTCACAAAGAAATTTTCCTGTTGGCTCAGGTGGTAGAGAGTCCACCTGCAATGCAGGAGACTCAGGTTCAATCCCTGAGACAGGAAGATCCCCTGGAGAAGGAAATAGCTACCCACTCCAGGACAGAGAATTCCATGGACAGGGCAGCCTCACAGGCTACAGTCCAGGGGGTCGCAAAGAGATGGAGATGTCTGAGCAACTAACACACTACAAAGAAATCAGCACAAGAGCATTACAACCTATCTTGGGATTCGATACTATATGTGGACCACTAACACTGTGCCCCTTTCTGCTCTTTGTTTTAGGTGCAGATCAACCAAAGAATATAATTTTTTAGCTTTAGGATATTCTTAAGTCATTGAATTGCAATTTAATTGTGTATAATTTGCAATGCCATAAATCTTTTTGTTGGGTGTTTCCAAATTGGCATGTCACCAAACTCTTATAGAATGAAAATTAATAACAAAAATGTGAAAGAGAACATGCCCTAGCAGAGAACTTTGGGGAGAGAAAAACCCTTTGGTCATTTATTTTCCAGAATATTTTAAAGCGATTAAAATCAATGAGTCTGGGGGAGGGATGAAAGTAAACTTTCAATGGTTTCCTCTGCAAACCCCATTAGGAATGGTGGGATGCTCTCACAGTAAACTGGCAGCTAAGGGAATCCTGGTGGTTCTCATCTGGGTCACCCCCTTCAGCTCTGACCAGGATTCTACTTGACCACCCTGTTTGTTTGCTAGCTGGCCACCTCTCAGCAGGAGATGGCTTAAATCATGTTACACTACCACCCATTTTTCAGGCATATTCATTTCTGCCACATTCTAGAAACAACCACAGTGGGACTTCCTTGGTGGTCCAGTAGTTAAGACTTCATCTTTCAATGCAAGGAGTGCAGGTTCAGTCGCTGGTAGGATAGCTAAGATCCCACATGCCTCTAGGCCAAAAAACCAAACAATAAAGCAGAAGCAATACTGTAACAAACTCAATGAAGACTTTAAAAATGGTTCACACACACAAAAAATCTTACAAAGAAAGACAACACAGTATTCAAGGAGGTATGTTCAAGACCCTCCTCCCATTTCCCAGTGATGGGAGACAGATCTAGTCAGCTGTCGACAAGACACTTGAGTTTGCACCTAAAAGAAGGTAACAGAGAAACAGCATCTTCCTTGGCACGTCATGCCAGTTGTGACATTTGCCGCACAGAGCTACACCTTCCTCATAAAGGACAAGGTTATTCACCATTTTCTGATTCCAAAATTATTTCCAATATGGGTGCCTGCAATTAACCTCATTTACTGACTTTTTACGTGGGAGGTGTGGAGAAAGGTTCTGGTGCTCTCAACTGCACTCTCTGCAGCTAGCAAACAGCCAGGATACTGGTGTACGCGTATTTTCAACTTCCGTACAAGGGTAGAAAACTTGAATGCATCCTTTGTGTTTGAATCTCTTTTAAAGTTTTTAAAAGTTGAATAGGAAATTAAAGGAAAAGAGGTCAACTTACAAATCTTTGCATCCAACCATGCAGCACGTTTATCTCATTCTATCTTGGCTTGAGGTCACGTTAAAAAGTATCATGAGCAAAACCAAAAGGGACCTCATAACAGTGTTACGTGTGAGGCACAGTCCTGTATCCCTGCACGTTCTGGTCTCGAATGATTCTGCAAGCAATGCTATGAAATAGTATCACCTGGCTTCACTGGGCTCTAGACCACTAGTGCCAACACCCTCACAGGAAAAAAAAAAAAATTATTTCTCTAGGAAACTTTGTGTTGAAGCGTCATCTCAGGGTCTATGCCTTCTGACTTCCCTGAGTCAATCTAAGTTAGCTACCACAAAAGGCTTAGTTCCTTTCTTGCCCAGAAAACAGCTGTATCAGCTTGATATAGTACACTGGATATACGTCACCACCGGTAACAAAGGATGCCTCTGTGTATACTGGAGGTAGAAGAGGAGGTAATGGTATTGATTCACCTCAGAATCTTAACATATTTCTGCTGCCATTAGGGCTCAAGTGTAAGAGGGGACTATGGAACACCATCAAGAAGAAGCAGCTACTCAGGGACTTCATTAGCAGTCCAGTGGTTAGGACTCTACTTCCACTGTAGAGGCATGGGTTTGATCCCTGATCAGGGAACTAAGATCCCTCTTGCCATGAGGCACAGCCAAAATACTTTTTTAGGAAAAAAAAAAAAAAGTTACTTGGTAATTATCTATTATAAAGTGAAAGTCACTCAGTTGTGTCTGACTCTTTGCAACCCCATGTACTACAAAGTCCATGGAATTCCCCAGGCCAGAACACTGGAGTGGGTAGCCTTTCCATTCTCCACGGGATCTTCCAACCCAGGGATCAAACCCAGATCTCATGCATTGCAGGTGGATTCTTTACCAGCTGAGCCACAAGGGAAGACTGATCTATTACATGTGATTTGCAAATCATTTTCAAATATCATGCATTAATCAGCATTGCTTTTGGTTGTAACAGAAACCAACTCAAGCTAAATAAAGCAGATAATAATAATTGATTATGTGGATACCAGAGTATCTTACTGAGCTCAGGGCAGGAATGCAACCAGGCCCCAAGAATGAGGAAGTGGGAAACTCTAGTCCAGGAAACCCCCTAAATCCTCTCTTTTGTGTGTATTCTAACTGCAACACTGCTTTCTCTATGATTCAACTGCGTGGTTGAAAAAATGTCACCAACTAAAATCTTCTGAGTTTGTCTCTTCTTTGTTTAAAAGAATGGCCAGATGAAACTGGAATTTTGTGGTCTTTATTGCAAGTATTTAGAGGGCCTCCTTGGTCAGGGGCCCAGGCATCCTTTGTCAATCACCTGGGGTAGGGAGACTGTGTCATGTTACTCAAATGTGGCTTATAAGAGCCCAGCCATTACAGCCATGCAGATAGAAGTGGGCTTCCCTGATAGCTTAGCTGGTAAAGAATCCACCTGTAATGCAGGAGATCCTAGTTTGATTCTTGGGTTGAGAAGACCCCCTGGAGGAGAGCATGGCAACCCAGTATTCTTGCTTGGTGAGTCCCCATGGACAGAAGAGCCTGGCGAACTACAGGCCATGTGGTCACAAAGAGTTAGACGCAACAGAGCGACTAAGCATAGAAGTGGGCAGGCAGTGGACACTCACTCATGCCCAAAAGTGAGTGTCTAGGAAAGGCAACCCAATAGATTATTGTTATTTAGTCACTAAGTCGTGTCTGACTCTGTGACCCCATGGACCGTAGCCCACCAGGCTCCTCTGTCCATGAGACTTCCCAGGCAAGAATACTGGAGCGAGTTGCCATTTCTTCCCCCAGGGGAATCTTCCCAACCTAGGGATCGAACCTTGTCTCTTGCATTGGCAGGTAGATTCTTTACCATCTGAGCCACCAGGGAAACCCCAATAAAACTGACATTTATTATTACTATTATTTCCATTTTACAAAGGAGAAAACTGAATTTTATATCTCTTATATAAGAGATTATATAGGTAGTCAAGTCAAAACTGAAAGTGGAATCAAGTCTTCTCATTCCCTTCATCAGCAGTTTTGAGATAAAATAACTTTAAGAGAAACTTAAAAAAAAAAAAAAAGCACACAAGCACCCATCCTCTACCTGCAGAAGACTTTAAATTTAACTGGAGATACAAGACAAGACTTTCACAAAAACAGTTAAATAACATTTTGAAAACAGCATATACCATACAAAGCAATATGTAAATATTTCAAATTATGGGAAAAAAATTAAACCTTGGATTCTTATTTGGAAGGAACTTAGGAAAGAGTGTGGGGAGGACATTTCAGGCCTAAGAAATGGAAGAAGTCACACATTATCAGCAGCAATTCTCATATTAATACTGAAAATTTGACTCACTCATCACCCTACTATTTTCAAAAAGGCAAGATTTATATTTTCAAAGAAACAGGAGGTGGAAGTATAACTACAGAGAGCCCAAGATTTCCAAACAGGCACAGAACCCAGCCCCCAGGCTCCCATTCTCCTCCCCAAACAGAGCCAATTTCTTAGAACTATGTTTTCAGAGGCAGTCACCACAAAAAGTGCTATCTTAATCTCTCATTCAATAGGATTGAGGCAGAAATCCTTCTCAGATCATCCTCTGAATAGGATTTCATTTGTTTTTGCATCACTGCTCTCAAATCTAAGACTTACTTCTACTAAGAATTAGTTCTTCCTGAATTTCTCTAATCCACATCCAATGTCATTTTTTGTATCCAGATGTCAGAAATGACATCCAGATCCAAACAAGACAAAGTGCCCAGTTAGAGTGGAGCTCAGCTGAACAATACTTTGGTCAGCTACCTCATTGCACATTATGGCTCTACAATCCCACCCACACCCCTTGAGTTGGGAAGTCAGGGATGCTGGCTCTAGATTCAGACTTTTTACCAGCTTGTCTAGTGACGGAACCTTCTGAAACTTTTGGCTCCTTCACTCAGTTATCAACAAATATCTTTTGAGTTGCAATTATGTGCCAGGTCCTGTTCGAGGCTCAGGAGGTACAGCAGAAACTAAGCAAAAAATAAAATGACTCCCTGTCCACATGGAGCTTACAATCTATTGACCAGAAACAAAAAATAAATATAATGAGTAAATTATATAAAATATTAGAGGAATATTTTGAAAATAATAAAGCAAAAGGGAATGGGGAGTAGAAGGGGGTGGTTATAATTTAAAATAACATGGTAAGCGTAGGTCTACATGACCAAGTGACAGCAATTGAAGGAGATGAGAGATATGCAAATGCCTGGAGGAATAGCATTTTCAGGCTGAGGAACAGTCCGTACAAAGGTTCTGAAGTGGGGGCAAGCTCGACATGATTGAAAAACAGCAAAGAGGTTGCTGGAGGGAGAGACAGGGGAAGAGAGCAACAGGAATTATGGTTGGACAGTGATGGAAGAGCAGATAAAATAGAACTTTGGAAGGAGCTTGGCTTTTATTTTGAGGGAAATGAAGCCCAGTGGAGGATCAGAATATGAACTGGTCTAAAGTTGGATTTGAACAAGGACACCCTGGCTGATACGTGAGTATTAGACTTCAAGGTAACAAGGGTAGAGGCAGGAGTTAAGGAAGAACACTGTACCTCCTATTTGCCCACAGCAGTCTTGGGCTATGTGTTGCAATACTATTTTATTCATGCCACTCCCCCCACCCCCACCGGGTCTTCAAAGTGTCCTAGTTTGGATGATAAATTATATTGTGCCCCCTACCTCAATTCAGAGTCCACATTATTTCAAAATCCAGATGAGAAATAATGATGGTATGAGACAAGTTAATAGCAATGAAGGGGTGATCTGATTCAAATAGATTTTGAAAGTGGAGATCTCAGGATTTCTGATGGATTAGATGTGGACAATTAGGGAAAGAACAGATCACTCTTAAGATCTGGGGATGGAGCAACTGAAAGGACAGAGCTGCCATTGAATAAGAGTAGGGGGAGCTGAGAGTCATTTAGCACGTGTTAATTTTGAGCTGTTGGATATTCAAGAAAGGTGTCAAGTAGGCAGTTGGAAATATCTCTGGAGCTCAAGAGAAAGGCCTGAGCTGGAGATATAAATTTGGGAGTCAATGGCCTATAGATGGAGTTGAAAGCCATGAGGTTGAAAAGAATCACCAAAAATGCAACTGTAGAAAGAAGAAAGTCCAAGAACAGGGTCTGGAAGAGTCCCACAGGTAGAAAAAGAGGAAGAGCCAGTGAAGAAGACAGAGAAGCAGCAGCCAGTGAGGTAGGAAGGAACCAGACATTCCTTCTTCTTTACAATGAATTTGCTATATTACACCAGTGAGTTTGAGAGGAAAAAAAAAAAAAAACCTATCACCGAGAGATAACCTCAGGGAAAGCTATATTCAAAGGCGAACTGCAAAGAGCAGATAGGGAGACCTCTAGTCTCCTCGTCCACTTCAACTGTAGCCAGTCTGTGTTCTCTTGCTCCAAACCGCAGACTGCTGTGTATGACTTCATTTATAAAAAGGACAGCATAGGGTAGAAGGAAGTAGATTCCCACTACTTAAAAAAAAAAAAATTACCCTTGATAATCTTTAAGGTCTATGATCCCTCCTGGCTCTAAAATGTATTTGATTCTACCCAGTTCTAACAGAGAAAGAATTTTCTAATGTCCAAAGCTACTCGCCACAGTCAAAGAGAAGATAGGGCATCTGAATAATTTCTCTTGCTTAAGAAGTTTCCATTTGTTATAGGAATTAAGTCATATGAAAAAAAGAGAGAAAAATAACAATCGGCCTGGAGGAGTAGGAAGTCAGTGAAGTTTTAAATATGAAACCAGGAAATGTTTTATTAAACAGCTAAGGCATTACTGGCTTAGACTAGAGAACAAGCCTGCTGTAAATCCCACTAACCTCACGAGTATTCCATTTATCTAAGAAAGCCACGGAAGCACATTCCAAGAGAGTTTCTTGCTGTACTCCGCTGACAGAGCAAAAGAAACACAGGCTCTTCCCCACAAGTATTAATAATAAAAAAAATAATACTCACTGTTTATCAAGCATTAAATGTGTGCCAGGAACTCTGTGATGCTCTTTGTGAGTATTCATCCACTTAATCCTCAGGGCAACCTCAAGGTAGGTATTATCAGATACTTTCGTCAGTGTTTCTGGAAAGAAAATCATGACTGAGAAACTGATACTGGTTAACTGGCCCAAGATTACCTATCTGGGTTAGCAGTGGACCTGGGATGCGTCCCAGGGCTCTCTTACTCCAATGCAGGAATTCTGAATCACAAGAGGTACTTGGACAAATTCCCTGGGTATTCATAGTGAATGAAGTGGATGCCAGAGTCCCCCACCCAGCTCCCGCCTCATCCCCCTAGCTGCCAGGAGCATAGCTACTGATGGCTCACAGCAGAGTCTCCCCTTGGACATCCTCTCTGTCAAAGGGATCTGCCCCACCAACGGTGACTTCTCCGTCTCAGGGATGCCTTAACCAGTAACCGATACATGCCAGGACAAGAAAGCCCAGTCCTCAGGTTAGGATACTTGTGAAAGACCAGCCTTCTCCAGAGTTCCCAGATCCACCTCTCACTCTGTCCAATCCTGTCTTCCTCATCTCCCCACGAGACCAGTTCCCATTAAACCTCCCCTACAAAAACCCCCATCTCAGGGCCTGAGTCCCAGGAATCCACTGAAGACACTGACATTTGCAGAAATCTGCTTCAGTCACTCTCTACTCATTTAATATCCCGTAAACATTTCTAGAGGTCCAGGAATCCCAATAAATGTGTGAGATTCTTGCTGTTGAGTATTGCCAGTTCATAATGTCCGTGCATTTTTTATTGAGTTGTCTCGTTTTAAAGTTTACAGGAGTTCTTTGACATTCTGGATGCTAAGTTCATAGTAGTCATGTGCATTGCATGTCCATTCTTCCTGCGTGTGTCTTGTCTTTTAACTCTATGGTCTCTTTTGTTAGACAGAGGTCCTTATTTTTAGACTGTATGGATATATGGATCTTTCATGGCTCTATCATGCTTTTACTGTGTCTTATCTATTAATAACAAGTCTTCTTTACTGAAAATCAGAGAAATGCAATTTAAAGCAATGAGATTCAATCCACAAACTTTATTCACGAAATTTAAAGTCTAATGATCACAACTGCAAGCAGGACTATGGAGAAGCAAGAACCCCCGATCCCACACACACACACACACACCCATGGAAAAGTTATTAATAAATGGGTGCAACTGACAGGGAACTTTAGTAAGTAAAGACAGAAACTTTGGTAACCCTGAAAGTCCACTTTTAGGTATAAACCCTAGAGAAACTCTCACACTTAGGTGTGAGGAGCACATACAACAAGGCATGTACTGTTTATAAGAGCAAAGGATTAGAAACAATATAAGTAAATGCCCATCAAACGGAAACAGATCAATAATTGTGGAATATTCATACAGTAGAATAACTTATAGTCATTAAATGAAATAAATATTAATAAGGCTGTAAAACAACAGGTAGAAAAAAATAATAGCTAAATTATAACTTTTATACTGTTTACAAACCATAAAAGTAATATAGTTTTGAATATATAAGTATGTAGTACAAACATATGTATGGTAGTAATAAAGACTAACTTCACAATAGTGATTGTCTCTGAGAGAGAAAGAGGAGAAGATGACGAGTTTGGGATACCTGGGAACCTTTACAATATCAGTGAAGTTTTATTTCTTAAGTTAAAAAAAATCTGAAACAAATATAGCATAATGTTGAGATCTGATAATGCTAAATAGTAAGTACATGCTGTTCATCATATTATTCTCAGTTCTTGTCTGTCCTGAAATATTATACAATAAAAAATGCATTGAGAAAAGAAAAAATATCTAATAGAATTGAGAGTTTAAAATAGATTTCTTGATATTATTTTAGGAAGATATTAATAGACTATAATGATTTGATAGGCGTGTGAGTGATAGTCACCCAGTCGTGTCCAACTCTTTGCAACCCCATGGACTGTAGCCTGCTGGGCTCCTTTGTCCATGGAATTCTCCAGGAAGAATACTGGAGTGGGTTGCCATTTCCTTCTCCAACTGATTGGAGATAACAGGAATGTATATTCAATAACTGGCTAGGGAGTTCTTACTAAATTTTATCAACCAATGCAAGTTTTTAAGGCTCTTAGGCAGAGAGGTGATATGAGTACAACCGGGCCAGGAGGTGTAGGGTGGATGGAACAGAAAATAGGAGGAGGTGAGGAGCTGGAAAGCTCCTTCTGATGAGCAGCTATGAAACTCTAGGAATGTGCAGCAATGAGAGAGGAAGTGAACTAAAGGCTTTGCACAGTGGTGTTTTGCCTCATGTTGAGAATTAATAGCTAATTAATTCTGAATCAATTAAAGGGGGACAGTGGTCTTCCCAGGTGGCACTAGGGGTAAAGAACCCACCTGCCAACACAGGAGACATAAGAGACACAGGTTCAATTTCTGGGTGGGGAAGGTCCCTTGGAGGAGAACAGGGCAACCTACTCTAGTATTCTTGCCTGGAGAATCTCATGAACAGAGGAACCTGGTGGGTTACTGCTCACAGGGTCACACAGAGTCAGACACAACTGAGTGACTTAGCATACACACAAAGTAGGACAGTAGAGGAGAGCAGGAAGTCAAAACTGGTTCTGAATACAACTGCCTGAATAATCACAGAATCTGGTGTGATTAGACAAAAGCGGAGATCTCAAAAACTGGAGCTGATTATGGGAGATTGTGATTTTGATTCTGGTTTTAAACACGCTGCATTCAAGGTGCTGATGGGACCTCCAGGAAGAGAAATCAAGATGGCAACTAAAGGTGGGATCCTGGAGGTTAGAAGGATAGTTTGGGAAATCAACTGCAGCAAAAGGAGATGTCATGTGAAAATGTTGTTAAGAGACTTAAAAGAAGGTAAAGGAAGGAAGGAAAGAACCCTGGGAAGCACCATGAAGGTTTTGAAGCTCCATCTTCCCTTTTGCCCTGCACAGCGGGCCTGCTCCTAACATCTCCCAGACATGACAAAAAAAATAAATGGAGGCCTCACTTATTCACCTGCCCCTTTGCTGCTGTCAGGAGCTCCATCTTGCACTGAGAGGGCCTGGGGTGCCTGTGTGGACACCACATCTCTCAGGTCCAAATTCTCTTCCAGCACATATATAAACTTAGCACCCCTCAGGAAGATGGTTGAGGAACAAGGCCTTCCGAGGCCTGGAGAGAAGTCCTCGGGTCATCTGGACAGATCTCTTTGGTCCTGGAGGAGTAAGGCACGAGCTCTGGGTGGATACTCTTCCCAGGTTACCATACCCCATTGGTGAGGGGCAAAGCAGAGAAGGGTCTGAGCAGCATCCTATAAAGCAAGGACTCTGGAACAGGCATCATGCTGCCCAGGTCTCAGGGTATCACCCCATGGCTGATGCAGTGCCAAATTCAGAGGCTATTCTGGAGCAACATTTCCTATCATTTTCAACATTTCGATTCCTACCTGTGTGCATTAGTCACTCAGTCATGTCCAACTCTTTGCAACCCCAGGGACTGTATAGCCCACCAGGCTCCTCTGTCCATGCAATTCTCCAGGCAAGAATATTGGAGTAGGTTACCACTCCCTTCTCCAGGGAATCTTCCCAACCAGGGATTGAAACCAGATCTGCACTGCAGGTGGATTCTTTACCATCTGAGCCACCACGTGGGGTGGAGCCCTGGGTGGGAGAGTAGAAAAAGAGTAGAGGTTCCAGGGCACCAGTAACTCATTAACTCTCTGCTTTTCTATCTGCAAAGGAGAATGAATATCTGTTGATCATTCACTCAACAACTATCTAGATGTGCGAAGCAAAGACAGTCACCTTCCGGGGCCAGTGCTAGACCCAGGGTCAGTTGTCCCCAAGCATCCAGTCTTTCACAGGACGTTTTAATCTATCCCAAATCAGCCACTTCTTGGACTTTGACACAAACCTGCAGCTTTCACAGTACAAGCTTAGCGACAGNGCAAAGACAGTCACCTTCCGGGGCCAGTGCTAGACCCAGGGTCAGTTGTCCCCAAGCATCCAGTCTTTCACAGGACGTTTTAATCTATCCCAAATCAGCCACTTCTTGGACTTTGACACAAACCTGCAGCTTTCACAGTACAAGCTTAGCGACAGCCAGGTGAATATGAGCAACAAAAGCAACCACAGTACTTTGCTAATTAAAAACCTGAGATGAATCCTATTAAACAATAGTACTTATTATTGGTTGAATACTATGTTTAGCCTGTAGCAAGAAAAATCACACCTTAAACATAGAAAAATGCTTTCTACCCCATCACATCTTCCTAAAAGAATCAAACTACTAAACTCAAAAATATATGTAAAGAAATAAAAAATACACTAACTTCTTTCCAAGAATTATTTCGGGCTCAAGATACTAAAATTCCAATTTTTCTGTGCTGATGAAATGGAATACTTTCTCCTATCATCATTCAAGTTTATACTGCAATAGTAAGATACAGTATCTTACATTTTGAAGCTATGAGAAATGTGTTGTCAAAGACTCTTTGATGCAGATCATTCCACAACATAAATCAGGGCTAGTTAAACACACAAGAAACAGAGATGGCAATTCAAGCAATTTTACAATTTGCTATACACAGTAGTAAGAAAAACAGGAAGTAGGTGTTTATTAGCAGTTCCAAATATACCAGCCAAAATACAACTCCCCACGGAGTCTGAGTTATTCAAAATATAGCAAAGAACAGAATTCCTAAGATTATAAAAGGGTAATTAATCACAAGCAGTGTTCACAGACCAGTGATTTGGAAACTACCTTCTTATTGAAGATCTGGATCAAGAACAAACTTCAAAGCAAAATTAATTGATCTCAGATTCCCTGCATCTGGTCAATAAACCCTCCCGAAAAATGTCACTTTAAGCCCACTCAAAAGTCTATCATTTCACTTAACAATTTTATATACAGCGCATTAAATAGTCATGTTTCACGTACCTTGGTTAGCTTATCGTTGCCTTCCCACGTAAGCTATTTGCACTAAGAACATCACATCTTACTGATACTCTGCAAATATTGCATTCAATGGTCAGCCATGTCGCTTAGGCTTGTTTCATAGGAACATGAGCTCATTACGAAGCTAGATTCACAAACCAAGAGGACCTACTTTTTCAGACATCTGACGTGACCTTGTGGCTTTCAAAATCTTGTCTTTGAGTGAACTTTTAAAATACACGTACCAACCACTTCTGAATTTTGACAAAAGACCTGCAATTTTAGTGGCAGTGATTCAAAAGCATATTTAAAATACACAAAACACAAATATGCATTAATTTTTGCAGAAGTTATGCAGGCATTTCGGTGCAAATTCTGACCTAATTTGGGGAATTAGGTGATTCTTAGCCCTTAGGAATATGTGGCAATGAGGATTTTACTTCTGGGAGTGACCGTGGACAAATCTAAACTCTTCTATGACTCCATTTCTCCCCTATAAACAAAGGAAGTTTGATGTTTGGCTCAGCTACCTCAAAAACTCATTTGGATGAATAGGAAAGGCTTAAATATTTGTGAACCACCGTTAGGTCTTTTGATGGAAGCCACTTTGAAAAGTGCAGAGTCGACAAGTTGAACAATTTATCTTAGTCTTGGAAATGGAAGAGATTAATGAGGGAACCTATGTGTATACATATTTATATGGAATGGTCTACACACACCTTCTATCAATCTATGTGTTCTGGTGAGCTCAGAGTTAATAAGGAGAAGGAAGAAGAAGAGTTCTTTGAAAAAGCTCTTAACAAGTGAGAAACTGGCAATAGGCTAATCAGAGACAAATTAGTTCTTGTGCTCCAGTCTGAATGAGCCCACCATGCTCCTTCCTTGGTTTTGAAAGTCCAGCCGCATGGAAAGCCAGGCTACCATCCTGTTATCAGGTGGATTTCACTGGTTTGGAGTTGGCCAGTTACAATCAGCATGAGAGAGGGAAAGAAAGGGAAGGGAAAGGAACATGTTTGTATAACTTCCTCCTCCGCTCAGACAGTCAACGTGCTGTTTGTCAGGATGACTCTATGTTCACAGATAGTGTCTCCTCCTCCAGGGAAAACAGGATGGTAAACAGTTTCCCCTGTGACTCAGTTCTAGACAACAAAATATGATGGAAGCAAAGATTGCCATTCTTTGGCCTGGCTCTAAAACAGACCAATCAATTCTCTCTCTTTGCTTATCCCAAAAGAAGACTTCAAGGCAAGCCTAGGGCACCAGAGGCCCTAAAGGGATGGAAATGGATCCCAGAATCTGTGCTTGGAAGACAGTCCCACAGAAGCTACCCTTTGAGCATCAGTGGACTTCGGCTAAGCAAAAACAAATGTTTATTGTGTTAAGCCATGAGGTTTGGGGGTTTAGTTGTTACAGCATCAGGTAGCCTACCACATCTAATACAGACTAGTAAAGATAAACTCATTAAAATCACTTCCCTTTGGCCAACCAGCTCTGGACTCAGAGGCAGCTGGATAAGTTGGAAACATGCCTCTCTTGTTCCCTCCCTTGTTTTTCTGGCAGGCCAGGCTTCCTGCTGACCAGCTCAACCGGTGGTGGCAGCCAGAGCCACAGCTTGAGCCTCCTCTTGGAACTTCTGAAATAAAGAAGGTCGCAGATGTTCTCTGCAGGTCACACCCTGGAAATTCTCTTTGTCCTGACTGGGGTAAAAAGTCCATTTTCTCTTATTCCCGGAGTGATATCAGGCCTGTGTTCTCCACCCTTCCCCACAATGTATAATTAAATATATCTGGGTCAGGTACTGTTGTTTACTGTGATCACTCTCAGAGCATGGCCTAGTTGGTACCTCTAGCCAATAGGTGGCTATCACCTATCACCTATCGCACAAAACTATTTTAAGCCCTTTCCATTAATTTGGATGAATTAAGCACAAGCAGTAACCCTGAGAAGATATCTGAGCTAATGAGAGAATTCCAGATACCTACTCTGAGAAGGCAGCAGAAGGCCAGAGAGGATCCCTAACAATGACAGAGTTAGAGGGTACACAGCAGCTTTGCCTAGACCTTCACAGCCTCTACCATATGCCACCATATGCCCTGTGATATAAACCAAAAGAGTTAATGACTATGGACTGAAAACAACTCTTTCGAAGTTGTTTTTCCTCATTGACTTGTCTCCCCTAATAGGGTCCTCTTTGTTTTCATCTATGCTAGAGCTATAAACGAGCAGATTTGGGCTGCATCTGGCCCACAGATATGTTTGTTTGATCCTCTCAGTGTTTTAAAAATAGTGATAGCCACATTTTTTAAATGAGATTTTTTTCTAATGAGATTTCACACAGAAGTCTAGATTTCTGGCTCCTCTTGAAGGAGGATTGAGCAATACTGGACCCATGTTCTCCTCACGGCAAGACTCCATGGGAACTAGGCTGCTGCTGCTGCCAGAGAAGGGGGGCCATGCTGCCCACTTGGCCCTCATGTGAACACCTCTCACCACTCTGCTCTTTGTGTACTCGTCCTGGAAGGCACTGGGCTAACTCCTTGTACCATATTTTTACTAATTTGTGCAACATACGTTTTTTAGGACTGGCTGTGCCTGGAGCACTGCCTGCAGACGCATCTGGAAAAATGGGGGCATGGGCAGGAAAGGACTTCTGTCGCCATGGGTGGCCTCGTCCCTCCTTTTTGCTGCACATAGACCAAGGAAAGGGAGGCCAGCAGGAGGTCCCTCACCACTGACCCTGCGTGCCCAAGATGGCTAGGCTTAGTTTTACCAGTGGAAAGATTTCAACTCAGGAAGGTGTACTGAATATTTGGCCTGAACGTACCCTTGCAAAAAATGGGAGTGCCCTTCTATGATTTCTCTGTGGCTGCCATAATCCCCAATTACCTCAGCAGGTGTTTGTGCTGGGAGGGAACTCCCCAAATGGGCAAACATCTGCAGCCTGACCCATCCTACTCTTTCCCCCTCTGTGCATACATGCTTGCACGCTAGGTCACTATAGCCATGTGTGATTCTTCGTGACTCTATGGACCGTAGCCCACCAGGCTCCTCTGTCTAAGGGTTTCTCCAGGCAAGTATACTGGAGTGGGTTGCCATGCCCTCCTCCATGGGATCTTCCCAACCAAGGGATCAAAACTGCATCTCTTGCATCTCCAACATTGACAGGCAGGTTCTTTACTCACTGAGCCACTTGGGAAGCCCCAACAAATAGTATGTAATGGGAGTCTAAAGGTGGTTGAGGGGATTCCTGGATCAGGGCTGACTTTCTGCTATTGATTAACACAGTCCCTGCACTTCTTTCTGGTTTGTTCTTGGTTTTTGCTTCATATTGTTTTATTTTCTTCTCCTCCTCCTTCTCTTCCTTTTATCTTCTTCCTCCTTATTATTAGTATTCACTCATATATATTACTAATTCAGCTTCTGAATATAGTACTTCAGAATGTGNTCAGGGCTGACTTTCTGCTATTGATTAACACAGTCCCTGCACTTCTTTCTGGTTTGTTCTTGGTTTTTGCTTCATATTGTTTTATTTTCTTCTCCTCCTCCTTCTCTTCCTTTTATCTTCTTCCTCCTTATTATTAGTATTCACTCATATATATTACTAATTCAGCTTCTGAATATAGTACTTCAGAATGTGAGACCTCTTATGTGGATTGATAATTATTTCAGCGCTAAACACAGAAACACCAGAAAGGCAGGAATCATGTCCACCTGAGCCTGGCCCATTCCATAATACATGCCAAATAAGTATCTTTTATATAGATGAATGAACATGAAGACCTAGTGGCATATTGTCATGAGAAGGTATACTCCTCGTCAATATTTGAGGACACATGAGGGCACTTTCTTTTTTCACTGTAAATTCTGAAATATAAGCACTCAGATTTTACCAGTCCTAGGATACTTTCATGAGGCTGGAAATTTATGGTCTCTGTTTGCCCCTACCTTTACCAAAATGTCAGTATAAACTCACCTAGAATCTACTGCTACATCTGAGTGTCAGCTGTCTCAGATGTCTCATTTACCATGAGACAGAGAGAAAATACCTTGTGCAAGTGAGGACAGGCCCTCCCTCCCCACAACAATCTGAAAGGCCAAAATCCTTTTTCTGTTAATTTCATCCAAGAAAAGAAGAAATCTGCAGAAGACTGGTCTGTGTCTAAGCATAACTCACTCATTTGGAGGAAACTGAACAATGTCCTCTCTTCCGCCTTCTCAACTCAAACTATGTTTTTATTAAGTATGAACCTCTAAAGAAATACTAGACCTCCTTGCCTTTATTTCAGCGGTTTACATAATGCCAGGCCAGAGGCAGGGAGGTGAACTAACTTGACCCTAGGCGTCACATGACAGATGTTGCTTTGGTTCAATTGTTGTCTGAGATGGATTGGGGGTTGGGTGTGACATAATAGTATTAGCAAAAACAATGGCCATTTAGTTTATATAGAGTTTTCTTCCTGTAATTTCAAAGCAAATTTCAGGCCTAATACTACTGACATCAAAAAGAAACAAGCCAAAGACTTGGCAACAGCAGCCTACAGGATAATTCACTCATCCATCCATTGAACAGACATCCACCAGTCCAGGGAGGTGGTGGTGGACAAGATGGCCACAACCCACCACTTCTCGGAGCTTCTCATTCTGTGTTCTTTTTTGGTGATATTAACTTCCCCTACACTGGGTTCAAATATTACAAGTTGGGTACACATGAGATAGCCACCTATGTTCTTCAGGTTAGCATGTAGTTTCCTCTTCAACAGGATTCATCAGAAGTCTGAGTCTCAACTCAAAGATAAAACGGCTTTTTGGTCTTTAAAAAAATAATTTAAAAAAAAATCTTCCAGAAGCAAATAGTTATTTATTCAATAATACTTACAGGGGATGAGAGGGCCCCACAAGAAGGGGTTAAATATTTATGATGCCTTTTCTATCATAAGGCACCAAGCCAGGAACTGGAAGATTCACTTTCCTTAACTCTAAAGCCTGCTGTGAGCAGGACCTTCCGGACCCACCCTCTGTCCAGTGTGATTACCTCACTTCGCTAGAATGTCTGCTCATTTTCTTTTCCCAGCATCCTTTCTATATGAGCACTTTTCAGCCAAGTCAATTAAAAAAAAAAAAACACTTCCCATCTTTGAATGAATCCTGAGAAACATCCAACGCTAATGTTAAACACAGTGGAGAAGCAACCGTTTTTCAAGGGGGAAGACTGGGAAACAAGGAAGTAAGGGTTATCCATTAAGAGTAGATTCAGAAGTGGGAGGGACGTGGTTACTGTGAGATGAAGCTCATTTACACAAACCAACATAAAAATCTGCTAAATGCATCTGGGAAGAAAATAAGATGTGAAAGGCAGAGGACATGGAAAACAATAAAGGAGGTCTTGGTGGGGTGGGGGAGCGGCGGCATTTGGCCTTTTCTGTTAGTTGTAAAGAGTATAAGAACATATAAATGCATGACCCAAAGACCCCAAGAGTTTGATATCTTTAAGTTCAAGGGATCCTTCTACAAATTTTGCAGATTGTCTAAGGGTTTATGCCTGTGCTCCATAGGGAACAAAAGTTTTAATCCTGCTCTATGAACAAATGAAATATTTGTTCAGTTTTTTCCTCCTTGTGTGGACACCTTCCCTACTCCCATCCCCACCCTTGCCCCAACACTCCATGTAGAAACATGGAATTTCTTTAGAATTTTGCAAACAACATCAAGAGGCTCACCACAGATCTGTGAGAAGCCTCCCCTCTGGTCTGTAAGTGGTCAGATAAAGTAAACTTGAAGGAGACAATAATCACTTTTCAGAGTTTCTCCAAGTTTTAAACCTATATTTGAAAAATAGGCAAAAGAAAAACCAATTCCAATAGCTCCAGAGATCCAAGTATTTTTCCTTCACACCTAAAGATTTTTTTAACCTGTTTTACTCAAAGATCAGTACTAACAATCACAAAAACCCATCACTTCCGTAAATACCAAAAATTCTTTTTCAATCCCCAACCTTCATTGTGACATAACCTGTATAAAAGGCAGGCAACTCAAAGACATTCCAGAGAAAATGTTAGCCCTGCACTTTTAATTATCTTCCAGCATTTCCTTTTTCCCTTAAAAGGCTTAAATAAACTCAATGGTGTTTAATTTTCCTAGTCGTTCCCAAAATTATTTCTACAGTTTTTTTTAAATTGGGTAACGTTTCTGTTCCCAGTTAACTAATATTCTTCTCTGTGTCATCCAAATTCAACAAGGAAAAAACAGTGTTGCTCTGAACAAAATCTTTTACAATGGATTAAATTTCATCTAAAAGCATGTAATTCTGCAAGCCAAAAGCAGTTTCTAATCTTTATATATAGAAACTTACAAGGCAAAGAATTCAAAGCCATCAGATTAAGTGAAAAACGTGAATGAAGAACTACAAACCCCTGCTCAGCTGACACAAGGAAAGCTCTAGAATGTTTCCTAAGTTAACCATTGCTGTGGGTGGGAAAGTTGGTGGAATATGCCTAATAAGTCTTGTAGGTCATTATTTACTGAAACGCTACCCTGAATGGCTATTTCTTTTTAAATACTAATAACCTAGAAAGCTTGGCCTCATTCAGCAAGAGGGTCAGTACAGAGGCATCTGATTAGTGTCAAAAATGACTGCCTCTCTTTAGCGAAGGAATTTCCTAAAGGAAACATAACTCACAATGACAAATGTTGGCGTTTTTAGAATTACAAACACTACCTACAACTTGAATTCAGGTTATGAACCCACTGGACAAAGTTCAGTGTTTGTTTAGTAACTAGTGGGTGAGTCCCAGTTTAAAAAAATAGAAGACATATATAGAGAGAGAGACAGAGAAATGCAACCAAAGTCTCATCTTCTGAAAGAACTGACATAATAGTCACGATAAGACGGCTTTCCTAGCACAAACTGAAGTTGCCTACCAGTGTATTTGCAACCAGGCTCTTTCAGTTAGTTCTCAAACTTGAAGAAAGCTGTTAGCAGAAATGTCTGCTAGGAAAATGTCTGATACTGGCAAATAAAAATTTCCAGCCCAATTCCTCATTTATGAAGCATGTGAAATCAATTGCTTGGCTGCTTTTGAGGGACATAAAAGTGTCAGTGTCCATTCAAAAATTATAAACTTTCCATTAATATCGTCATATGACTGGGTTGGGCTTGCTACTTAACATTTTCTGCTTAAACAAAGACAAAAAATTTAAAAATTGCCCATAAACTACTAGGTCTATGTTCGTAATTATCTTATTAGTAGATTTTCATGACGGAGGAAACTCTGAAATTCTGCTCAAACATCTTTAGCATTATCTGAGTTCTGAAGCACTCTGACACCCCTAATTTTAGAGGTCTACAACGTACATATGTATCTAACACATACAGAGTGTTTGTAGTCTAAATATATTCTCTGATACATGATTATTGAATACTTCCTCTGAAACTATGGATACACTGAGCTATTTGGTTCAAAAAGTTGTATGTTTTTTTCCTGGAAAGAAAATTTTTAAATGATCAGGAAATATGAAATATTATTTGAAAGCAAAATACTTAATAATGTCTCTTTTTATTAGCATTTGGCATTTCTGACTATTATTTAGGTCAAAAAACACCTATGTATGATATATTCTGTGCTCAGTATACTAGTTTTACTTTTTTTTTTTTTACCCTTTTGTTCTTACTGTACAACTTCAAAACTATTTTAACATAATTTTCTAACTAGAAAGAAATTTGGAATCTGAAAGATGGCTCTAAATTTTTATCCTACAGTAATACGAAGGGAAAATTTTTAATTCTTAAAAACTCAAGAAAATACTGTAAATGAAGTGAGAAACAGATATATACTGTACATCAAACTTCTTCTCACAGGTGTGCTTTCTTAATGTTAAAATACCCGTGTGAATTTTTAGTTTCCCATCATGTAATGGGAGACAATAAATTCTGAAGTTACCCCATTTGCCTTCAGCCCTAACCACAGAAGAAGTAACCTCTTGTCTATTTAGATTTTCTGAGTATACCCATGTCCTTCTGTGTGTCATACCAAAGCAAAGGTTTGTGTTGCGAGCCAGAGTTTATTGCAAGATCAAAGCTCTGGGCTACTCACAATAAAATAAGAGGGTAAAGCCCAAAGAATCAAAGAAACAAAGGAAACGTTTAGGAGATAAGGATCAGTCTCAGATATGACATTTCATCCAGATCAGATCCTGTGCAGAAGTTCAATTCAAAGTTCATAAGACAAAAATACAAAGCAATAAACCTTAAGACTAGGTTGATTTTATTTATCTGCATGCCACTGATTTTCTTTCCATTTTTAAGAATCAGAGAATGTACTTTGCTGGGTAATTGAACTCATCTTTGAAAATCCTATGTGTGTATAATGCTGTGTGGGGACAGGCGAGGTAATCTTTTCATTAAAGTGCCTCCAGCCTACGACTTACAAATAGGTATGACATAGCACTCCTAAAAAGATAAAAAGAGTTTAAAATACCATGCTCCGGAATTAATCTATTAAGACTAAATTAACCTATTGGATTAATGCTAAATGGAAGTCTTTACAAAATGTTAAATATAATTTTTCAAGATGAACACAAAAATGACGTAAGTACTTGAAAATTCAAACTTTGATGGGCAACAAAATTCAGGTAAATATGCTTTGGAAAGGTGTTGCAAATACTGTATATTTTATAATTATGTAAATTGACTAAATGACTTACTGCATGTATATAATTCCAAAGCATAGGTCAGTTCTGTTATAGAAGTTCAAAGTATGTTTCTAGAATATATAATTTTGATTATTTCAAATATTGGAATATATAATAATGATTATATGAGTATGCATAAGGGGACAACAGAGGATGAGATGGTTGAATGGCATCACCAACTCAAAGGACATGAGTTTGAGCAAACTCTGGGAGATGGTGAAGAACAGGGAAGCCTGGCATGCTGCAGTCCATGAGGTCACAGAGACTGACACAACCAAGTGACTGAACAACAATACATTAAAATATTCTGAGGCTCATGTGAACAACAAAAATTAGTCATTTCACAAGATTTAGAAAGATTTTTCTAAATTATTTCTTTTTTTCAAGATTTAATATAGGTTTAATAAACAGACTATTTCAGCTACCATCTTATACAATTAAACCAACTTGCAAAGTTCAAAATTTACATTTACATTATTTTGAATATATTTAAATAAGGTTAAGTTTCAAAATAAATTATTTAAAAATCTTGGACTTTAACAATAACATTAATAATCAAATACAGTTTTCTAGTAGAACATACAACCTCTCCCAATCACAGGTGTGTAAATTGCTATGTCTAGTATCAGTGCAGGATTTCCATGTACAATGAAGCTTTAAAAATTAATCAAAGATTCACATCTAAAATTAATACATATTGGTCCCCAAATGATAGGCATAAAAATTACATATATTTCAGCTTAAAATCTGTATATTTTGCACAGGCACTTAGAAATTCTTACACACACTACAAATTTCTCTTCATAGCTCTAACATTTTATCAAAGTAAAAACTTTTATGTAAAGAGCTGATTTATCCCCCGAATCATCAACACGACCATGGTACTATTAATATATTTATTGTTTCCTCAGCATCCAGGTCCTGCAATATACACTGTCATAAAGGTTTTGCCATGATAACTTCCAGTCCTTACCACAAACCTAAAAAAGATCCCCTGGAGGGGGCATGGCAACCCACTCCAGTATTCTTACCTGAAAATCCCATGGACAGAAGAAACTGGTGGGCTACAGACCATGGGGTCACAAAGAGTCAGACATGACTAAAGTGACTTAGCTCATACGCACACCAAAGATGGTAACATTGTACCCAGTCTACAGATGAAGTAAACTAAGACCCAGAGGTGTTAGGAGATTGCTGAAAGTTACTTGTTGGTCACCAGCAGAGCTTTAGCCTCTCCCTACCAAAAGTAGGCTCTCTTTTTCCATACTACTCTTGGGTAAAAAAGTGTCACTCTATAAAAAAAAATAGGAATTTCTCGCAAGACATTCTTGTTTCCTCTTCAACTGGTGATAATTTTTTAAATAAAATAAAAAACAGAGCTATAGCAGAGACTGGCTGTAAAGATAAGGACCAATGTCAAATTTATGTCTAAAATACTTAGTGTAACTATTTGCAAGGCTATTTTATATGTAATTAGGAGGTTAACCAAACTCTCAGGAAGCCCATAACTGTATTCAGATAACCTCTTACAAACTCTCACCAAGCAAAACATGCACATACAGAATGTTGCCAAAATAGAAAAAAAAAAAAAAAATCGAAAACCAAATAGAGTTCAAACACTTCATCTGATTAAAAGTTTTCTTAACTAACTGGGATGTTTCCTTCGATTTTCTCTCTGGAGTCTACAGCTATATTATGAAATTACTTTTCAATTCCCCATACAGCGATTACTTAATCACGCCTTTACCAGCTGTGAACATAGCTTCTCTCCTGATAACAGTTTATTTTTAAAGGAAATTGTCTTCGAAGAAAATATTTTGCTATTATGCAGCAAAATAAGGGTTCATTGGAAGGGAAAAAAAAAAAAAAACCCTCCAAAAATGAAAACAGAGATCACAGAAAGAATGGTCTATTTGGTCTGTAGAGGAAAAAAGGATAATGGTCACATAAAGATAAAACAGCACAAGCAACTCACGTGCAAGGAAACAATTGTCTTGTTCCACTAAGTGTTTTGATGTCCTTTAGACATAAATATTCAGATTCTCCTCCTGCCTTTCGCTAGTTTAAGACACCAAATGCTGACTTGAGTATGTTGGGTAGTGAAGTCAACTTCAGATCTTACACACTGTTCAAAAATCTTCACTTTTAAGCATATTTAAAAAAAAAAAAAAGGGAGGGACTTTAACTTTGGAGGGACGAAGGGCACCGAAGAGGTTAGGAATAGCAGCACCACCTCAGGCAGTAGAAGAAAGGTAGCGAGAGAAATAAGAGCTTCCTCCTCTTCTGTTGCTGTCCCGGTGAATTTCTTCAGACTCACTAGAGCCATGCAATGAGTGGAAAGTCAGGAGAAGAAGGTATGAACCAAGAAAAGGATCGAACCCCAAAGTCAGGAAGTAGATGTACGTGCTCAGAGGCTCAGTTGTGTCTGATTCTTTCGTGACCCCATGGACTGCAGCCTGCCAGGCTCCTCTGTCCATGTGATTTCCCAGGCAGGAATACTGCAGTGGGTTGCCATTTCCTACTCCAGGAGACCTTCCTGATTCAGGGATCAAACCCAAGTCTCCTGCATCTCCTGCACTGGCAGGCAGATTCTTTACCACTGAGCCTCCTGGGAAGTCTAGAAAATAAACAAGAAAGGAAATTTTTGCCATGGCTCAAAAAGGCTCTACCTCAGCACGGTCAGCAGTTTGGACTGGACAGGTTCTTGTTGCAGAGGCTGTCCTGTGCATTGTCGGCTGTTACAGCACCCCTCGTCTCTCCCCACCAGATGCCATTAGCACCCCTACCCTCCACCACCCACTGCCACAGCCCTAACAACTTAAACTGTATCCAGGCATTATCAAACATCCCCTGGGGAAGGGAGTGGGCACAAATCACCCCAAACAAGAACTGCTGCTATAAGAGAAACCAGTGTGGACAGGTTCAGAACCAATGAGAAATCAGTTAACATCATTTCTGCAATATCCCAGCCCACACCGGCACACAGGCTCAGTCTCATTCAGTGTTCAATTAGACACCTACTTGGTTTCAGTTTCTGACTTGGATGCTAGGGATTTTGAATTGGGAAAGACTGTATCCTCACCTTCAGAGACGTTATAATTTAGGAGAGCCATCAAATGAAACAGAAAATGTCGGGGGTGGGGTGTGTACAGGCACTCATACATGGGGAATGATGTAATCAAGGAGGAAACTGAATGTTGAACCCAATAGAAAGTGCCAAATACTGGTACACAGTCAAGGAGGGCCCCTGATAGTGCAAGCGGTAACCCTTTAATTGCTAAATTACCAGGTGGTCCTGGTGGTAGTAGTTAATTCTTTAACAACCTGCCTGTACTAGAGCACACATCCTGGAGATCCAGGTTATGACAGGCAGAAACAAAAGGAAAATAGAAAAAATGACTTGATGAGTAGAGATGAATACTTAGGTTGATCTCAAAGGGNTTTAATTGCTAAATTACCAGGTGGTCCTGGTGGTAGTAGTTAATTCTTTAACAACCTGCCTGTACTAGAGCACACATCCTGGAGATCCAGGTTATGACAGGCAGAAACAAAAGGAAAATAGAAAAAATGACTTGATGAGTAGAGATGAATACTTAGGTTGATCTCAAAGGGTAAGAGTTTACCTGTTGAATAAAAAGATGAAGGAAAAGAGATGGTACAGGCAGAACCATGGAGATAACGATTACCAGGGAATGCAGAAAGAACTTCGAGAGATCTGACGTGCCAGAGGCATGGAATGTAGAATGGAGAGGGCAGAGATGGGAATGGGAAGTAGATAAAGCATGACTGCCTTGAATTTCAAGGGCTTCATCCTACAGGCACTGGAAAACTGAACAGTTTTAAGAAAGGAGTAGCAAGATTATTATGGTAGAAGTTTGGCAAATAGATTAAAGAAGCAAGGATGGNAAGACTCTGATGCTGGGAGGGATTGGGGGCAGGAGGAGAAGGGGACAACCGAGGATGAGATGGCTGGATGGCATCACTGACTCGATGGGCGTGAGTCTGAGTGAACTCCGGGAGTTGGTGATGGACAGGGAGGCCTGGCATGCTGCGCTTCATGGGGTCGCAAAGAGTCAGACACGACTGAGCGACTGAACTGACTGACTGACTGAAGCGATGCAAATCAACCATAAATTAGCTTTTTAAAAATCACCTTGACTATGGATTAAAAAGTATGCCAATACTTTTGCTACAATGTGGTTACAAAATAAATCAGCTTCTAATTTTTTTATTGTAAACTGATACATCAGTTTGACATATTTCTATTTTGTCACATAAATGTCAAACATAATCAAAACTCATGCATACAATAGAAAGAACTTCAGTTTATATTTTACCATAAATATTCTTTGAACATTTTTTTCTCCATTTCATCTATCCTTCAATAACATAAAGTTGCAAGTGCCTTATAGTTTTTAGTGTCTTTTCAGAGATACTACTGAATTTATGCTTATAGCCATTCCGTAAGGCAGGTAAAGCTGAAAACTGAGGCTCAGAAAGGAAGGGGCAAGTTCAAATTAAATAGTAAATTGTGAAATCATCATACCTGGTAGCTCAGACAGTAAAGAAACTGCCTGCAATGCAGGAGACCTGAGTTCAGTCCCCGGGTCAGGAAGATCCCCTAAAGAAGGGAATGGCAACCCACTCCAGTATTATAGCCTGATAATCCCATGGACAGAGGAGCCTGGCAAGCTACATACAGTCCATGGCATTGCAGAGAGTTAGACACAACTGAGCGACTAACACTTTCACTTTCAAATAGTGAAATCAAAAAGTCTGAGGCTGATTGATCTTTAGGATGAGGGTCTTTCCACTGAACTACTTTGTAAATTGTCTACGAAACTACCTGAAAAGGATGCTATAGACAAGAAAGTGGGCTTCCCAACGACTGCAGTAAAAGATGAAAGCTGAAACAGCCGTTTCTGTGAAGACCTGACTGATGTCTAGTGTGAAGTACTTGGATCAGAATCCTTTCACAAAGAAGAAAGATTTGTGATTTCATTTTGCAGATTATGAGCTTTCTGAAGCAAGTCGTGCGTCATCTGTTTTGCCCTAGGAGCTTCAACAGCTTACCCAGACCTTTCTCGCACACAATTGAGCATGCATCAGTAATTCAATCCCAGGCTCCTGTTCCTGGTAACAATGCATGATTTTTACCTCTGCACCAGATGAAACAGCCTCTTGCCTCCTGGCATCATTGTTTTTTCCTCTCCAGCAGAACTCCTTGGGGATACCTTTCACAATGATTCAAATGTGTGTGGAGTTGATCAAAGAATGAAAAAAAAAAGAAAATGAGAGAGACTCAGCACAAAGAAACTCTTAGGCATGTATAAATCAGGGTCTGTTAGATAAGTGTTCTCCATCCATTTTGTTAAGGCTTTCATGTTTCATTATTTGTAAGCACAACCTGAAAAGAACAAGACAAAATCATGGAGGACCAAAAGACAAAAGGAATGAAAAGCAATAGCTCCATTTCCCTTCTGGTCGCATCCACTCCCTCCCCCAGATTGGCAGTGAACTCAATGGACGTTTCAAATCAGAAGGAAGTGGGACTGAAAGGTCCATGCCAGCAGAGGTCGAGGCCAAGTGGGCCTTGCCTGCCCAGCAAAGTTGATCCAGAGCAGAGTCACAAAATTCAGAGCTTTTTTTTTTTTTTTTTNAGCTCCAGTACTTTGGCCACCTCATGAGAAGAGTTGACTCATTGGAAAAGACTCTGATGCTGGGAGGGATTGGGGGCAGGAGGAGAAGGGGACAACCGAGGATGAGATGGCTGGATGGCATCACTGACTCGATGGGCGTGAGTCTGAGTGAACTCCGGGAGTTGGTGATGGACAGGGAGGCCTGGCATGCTGCGCTTCATGGGGTCGCAAAGAGTCAGACACGACTGAGCGACTGAACTGACTGACTGACTGAAGCGATGCAAATCAACCATAAATTAGCTTTTTAAAAATCACCTTGACTATGGATTAAAAAGTATGCCAATACTTTTGCTACAATGTGGTTACAAAATAAATCAGCTTCTAATTTTTTTATTGTAAACTGATACATCAGTTTGACATATTTCTATTTTGTCACATAAATGTCAAACATAATCAAAACTCATGCATACAATAGAAAGAACTTCAGTTTATATTTTACCATAAATATTCTTTGAACATTTTTTTCTCCATTTCATCTATCCTTCAATAACATAAAGTTGCAAGTGCCTTATAGTTTTTAGTGTCTTTTCAGAGATACTACTGAATTTATGCTTATAGCCATTCCGTAAGGCAGGTAAAGCTGAAAACTGAGGCTCAGAAAGGAAGGGGCAAGTTCAAATTAAATAGTAGTAAATTGTGAAATCATCATACCTGGTAGCTCAGACAGTAAAGAAACTGCCTGCAATGCAGGAGACCTGAGTTCAGTCCCCGGGTCAGGAAGATCCCCTAAAGAAGGGAATGGCAACCCACTCCAGTATTATAGCCTGATAATCCCATGGACAGAGGAGCCTGGCAAGCTACATACAGTCCATGGCATTGCAGAGAGTTAGACACAACTGAGCGACTAACACTTTCACTTTCAAATAGTGAAATCAAAAAGTCTGAGGCTGATTGATCTTTAGGATGAGGGTCTTTCCACTGAACTACTTTGTAAATTGTCTACGAAACTACCTGAAAAGGATGCTATAGACAAGAAAGTGGGCTTCCCAACGACTGCAGTAAAAGATGAAAGCTGAAACAGCCGTTTCTGTGAAGACCTGACTGATGTCTAGTGTGAAGTACTTGGATCAGAATCCTTTCACAAAGAAGAAAGATTTGTGATTTCATTTTGCAGATTATGAGCTTTCTGAAGCAAGTCGTGCGTCATCTGTTTTGCCCTAGGAGCTTCAACAGCTTACCCAGACCTTTCTCGCACACAATTGAGCATGCATCAGTAATTCAATCCCAGGCTCCTGTTCCTGGTAACAATGCATGATTTTTACCTCTGCACCAGATGAAACAGCCTCTTGCCTCCTGGCATCATTGTTTTTTCCTCTCCAGCAGAACTCCTTGGGGATACCTTTCACAATGATTCAAATGTGTGTGGAGTTGATCAAAGAATGAAAAAAAAAAGAAAATGAGAGAGACTCAGCACAAAGAAACTCTTAGGCATGTATAAATCAGGGTCTGTTAGATAAGTGTTCTCCATCCATTTTGTTAAGGCTTTCATGTTTCATTATTTGTAAGCACAACCTGAAAAGAACAAGACAAAATCATGGAGGACCAAAAGACAAAAGGAATGAAAAGCAATAGCTCCATTTCCCTTCTGGTCGCATCCACTCCCTCCCCCAGATTGGCAGTGAACTCAATGGACGTTTCAAATCAGAAGGAAGTGGGACTGAAAGGTCCATGCCAGCAGAGGTCGAGGCCAAGTGGGCCTTGCCTGCCCAGCAAAGTTGATCCAGAGCAGAGTCACAAAATTCAGAGCTTTTTTTTTTTTTTTTCCTAGATGTGATGAAAGGACAGGGTCTAGAGAGAATTGAGGTGTTTTCATTTCTATTAATTCTACTGGTCACCAAGTATTTTTTTTAATGATGTAAGAAGCACTGAGCTGGATGCCGTAGGGTAATCCTAAGAAACCAAAGGCATCATGTCTGGCTTCTCGGAAGGCTGAGTCTTGTACTCTAGCAACTGTCTTGAAATCTCAGAAGGGAGAGTCCAGAGGCCTTCTTGAGGACCAAATGTTCTCAGAGGTGTCGAAGCTTCTAGCTAATCACAAGCAATAACTGCAGACACATGACAATCTCCTCCTCCCTTTCTAAGTGTGTTTTACTATGGGATCCCAAGGAATTCTGGGGTTACTCCTGATAGAGTTTATAGAGGAAGAGAGAGTTTCTCTACCAGCGTTGCTATATTTCTTTCCCTTTAACAGTGGGTTAAGGGTGTGGGTTGGAAAATGAGTCAGACCTGACTTTGAATTCCCATTCTGCTACTTTCTAACTGTGTAAATTTGGACAAGTTTCTTAACCTCTCCAAGAATTCTCTCTGAAAAATGCAGATAACAATCAAAAGAGCCATGGTTATGGAGAAGAAATGTGATGCAAGTCAGCACCGAGCAGGGTCCACGTTTCTGATGAGATTGTTAGCAGTGTCCTCCTCACCTGCCGAGTACAGCCTCTGTTCTCTCACCTTCTGCTAAGACATGCTGACGTTGCTTCCACTGAGTACAAATATAACATATGGCCCCTGCTAACCACTGGACTGATTCCGATTAGGTGATCATTTCAAAAGAACCCGTCATACCTTTTAGAACAGCGCTGGAAAACTGATATTTTCCTTCAAAGAATCCTTGATACTTTACATCTTCTGCCCTCTCCACTATTGTGTTCTATCCAAAAACATGTTTTTCTACTGCCAGTGTGAGGCATGACCTTAGAATGCATTGTTATAATCGTTTACCTGTAATAAGCCACTTTTACATCTACTGTTTCAAGTGATACTTACAACTATCCTCTGAAAGAGAGGCTTCTCAGGATACAGAGAGATTTCATGACTTGCCCCAAGTCACCAGCTGGCAAAGAGCAGAGTGGGAATTGAACCCAGGTGACCCCAAATAGAGCTTTGTCACAGCTTGAGGACTCAGTAATGGGCTTCTCAGGTTCTTCATCTGCAGGAAGGGCTTCTGCAAACCAGTGCTCAAGTAAACCCTTGGGTCCCTAATGAACCAGAGTCCAGGTGTTGTCGGGACTGCTTCTCGCCAGGAAGGCATCTCAGCAGAACATCACACTGTCCCCACCAACCCAGGTCCCATCCACATGGAATGCCCTGAAGAGCCAAATAAACAGATTTAACTGACTTACATGTTTTCCTTGCCAAACATTATAAAATGAAGTAATGGGTAACCTGCATTAATTCTGCCGGATTCTCAGACTTTCCTTTCTCCCCCCGAGGAATGGAAAATTATTTGAATGAGATGGGAAACCAGCTTTTCCTCTCTCTCTCTTTCAAATTTCTCAAAACACATTACTATGCTACTGGAAGACATTCAATTCAACGGAGTCATTAAGTTAAATCAGCTGCACACATTTTCTCAGTAAGATGAGTTTGCATGGTGGACTGATTTCATAGAACAGTTGCATGTAAACATCTCCAGGGAAAACCAGATGTCACTGACACGTCAGTACCTAGTTAGTCCTACAAAGAGCATGGCACTGGTTCTGGACAGCATCTTTCCAGGAATCCTGTAACCCAGGGTGGAACTTCTCTCCGCATCCCAGCTGGTGGGCAGTTTTTTCCGTTCCTCCAGCAATGTGCTTTGCTCTCGGCTCTACAGCACGTAAAGCAGAGATGGCCAGTTAGGCCACCCAGGATTCCTCTGCTAAAATTTCTGGAAATCCAAGGCCTGAAACTCAGAGACCACAGGCCCCCTCAGGGAATGGGAGAATAAAAACGCCTGGGCCCAGTGATTGTTCTAATTCTTCACTCAGGGAGGTGGGCCAGGAGACCAGAGGGCCTGCTGGGAACAAAGTTCTATTAATTACAGGTCCCCTGAAGGCACAGGCCTGGGGAGCCTTTGAAACAAAAGGAAGAAGGGATGAGAGGAAGATGTGGCTAAAATGACCCTGTCCAGGAAGAATGTTACTTAATTACTTGTTACTTTTTTTCTTTAACTATAGGAAAGACTCTATATACTTTTGTGTGTTATGGAGATCACAACAAGCATAAAACATAAAAGAGGGGNGGCACAGGCCTGGGGAGCCTTTGAAACAAAAGGAAGAAGGGATGAGAGGAAGATGTGGCTAAAATGACCCTGTCCAGGAAGAATGTTACTTAATTACTTGTTACTTTTTTTCTTTAACTATAGGAAAGACTCTATATACTTTTGTGTGTTATGGAGATCACAACAAGCATAAAACATAAAAGAGGGGCAAACTGTATGGGATTAGTCTAATTAGTGAGAAAAAAAACATTATACAGCTGACCCTGTAAATATTCACTTTAAAAATCTAAAACCTAAAAAACATGTTACAAATGTCTTCCAGGGTCTGCCAGGCTAGAACAATAGGCCACCAATAGAGCATTCCTGTACCACTGTTTGCAATTGAGTGGGGGTAGCACAGCATTTCCTATAAAGACAGGATGGCTTCAGTCTCTGGAAGCAATAAGCAATGTGTTAAGGTTTAAAGGTACGTTAAGAACTCAGATGCCCTGGGAACCAAAACGGGGTCCCAGAAAATTTGAGTCGTGTCAAGACTTTTTCAGTGGTGGCAATTTCCACCGCTTACATTAAAGACAGGGTAACTCCATGTTTCAAAGGATGAACATCCATTATTAAGCATAAAAAAGAAAGCAATAAAGTTAACAAATCTACTGTAGGCCTTAGCTCTGTGGGCAAAAGAAGTAGAAGCCATCTGCTTTGCCCTGGAGGACCTTCCACTAATACTAAAGCAAACTTGGGGAAATTATGTGTTACCACCAGGGACGTTACCTCTTCACCCCTAGCCAATTTTCAGTTACAAACTTGTGTGTAAAGACCACCAAAAGCAGATTGGTATTGTTTCTGCCTTCTTCTCTGATTGTAAATAATAATAACTTCCACCTGGTGAGGCAATATTTTTCCCTCTTTCCTTTCACTTCTAGTAGACGCCAATAAATGGGGGAAATCCACATATGCTAAACCAAGTTGTAACACGATGAACAAAGTACCTAAAAAATAAAATAACAAATCCTGATCAAAGAAGCAAAGAGGATCCCAAGAGGCAAAGGAGATTCGTCCTTGTAAGACATTTAAATTCAGATGTCTTTCTGTGAAAGACTCAGCTCAGTAGAGAAAGTTTGCTTAGCTGAAGACAGCATGATTTCAGATCCTTGTACCTTGCCTGGATGCTGAAATTTAAATGAATTCAGCTGCACAGAAAAAGAAGGAAATTATATCTNCTCTGGTTCCTCTGCCTTTTCTAAAACCAGCTTGAACATCTGGAAGTTCACGGTTCATGTATTGCTGAAGCCTGGCTTGAAGAATTTTAAGCATCACTTTACTAGCGTGTGAGATGAGTGCAATTGTGCGGTAGTTTGAACATTCTTTACATATACATATATCCTATCTCTCTCAGATCTCCCTCCCACCACCGCCCCCTCCCTCCCATTCTACCCCTCTAGGTCACCACAGAGTACTGAGCTGAGTTCCCTGTGCTATACAGCAGGTTCCCACTGGGTATCTATTTTACACTTGGTAGCGATAGCAGCAGCAGCAGCAGTGTATATATGCCAATCCTAATCTCCCAATTCACCCCATCCTCCTTACCCCACCGCCCTGTGTCCACATGCCCATTCTCAATGTCTATGTCTCTATTCCTACCCTGCAAATACGTTCACCGGTACCAAATGAGGCTTCCTCGTACATTCCTTTATCCACGATATTTGGCTGTTCCTTGCACCATCCACCCTGCAAGTACCCTTTCTCTCTGACATTTCTACAGATATCAGGTCTGCATACGTCAGCAGTGATGCCTACCTCCCTCTCTAAATGGCTCTCCTCATTTCTGAGATGCTAATCCTTTGATTTTACCATCCCGCTGGCTCCTCTTCTCTCATGCGCCAGGCATGGTGATCCCAGTTGAGGCTTTCTCCCAAGTGTGGCCTTCAGCCCTCCTCTCTGTATTGTGTTATGGTTTCAAGACCTTAGCTGACAAATAACAAAGGCAAAAATCCGAGGATGGGGTAGTTGCTAGGGATGCCTGGGCACTACATCAAAGTCTGGCCTGTGAGGCCAAAGAGGGCTCAAGGACACGGCCTGAGAGCTCACAGACACCCTGCTGCCCAACTCTTCCCAAGTGCAGGCAGAAAGAAATCTCAGANATAAGAGACAGGCCCTCCTCTCTGTATTGTGTTATGGTTTCAAGACCTTAGCTGACAAATAACAAAGGCAAAAATCCGAGGATGGGGTAGTTGCTAGGGATGCCTGGGCACTACATCAAAGTCTGGCCTGTGAGGCCAAAGAGGGCTCAAGGACACGGCCTGAGAGCTCACAGACACCCTGCTGCCCAACTCTTCCCAAGTGCAGGCAGAAAGAAATCTCAGAAGCTTATTATTTTAAAGGAGAAAGAGGAGAATCAGAGAAAAGGGAGAAAAGAAGGGAGGAAAGCAGAGGCAGGGAGAAGGAAGAGAAAGTTTTCTGGGTCCCACCCAGGACATTCATCGCCAAGTTCAAGGTAAGGCCTGGCAATCTGAACTGTTACCAGCTAAGGGTTTCACCCAGTCCAAGTAGAAGCCTCGTGTTCAAGGTCCTCAGACAAATCTGAGATCAAAGCTGGAGGAAATTAGCAAGGAGACAAAGTATTAGAACCATAACAGTCCTGTGGTCTCCCAGGGCACCAAGTTCTGAATCTTTTCCTTTTGAATGTCCAGGGCCCCAGGGTCCTGCCTTACTTGACTCATGATTCCCACCCACTCCCACAGTTGTCTGCTCGGGTGGTGCGGAAGCTGCCCGAGGAAGCTGGGATAGAAGGCTGCCTCTCGTGAGGACAGGAATGTCACAACAGTTTTCCAAGCTTCAGGCCAGCGCCCCTCCCAAGCTGCCAGATGTTCAGCATGGGCTGAACTGGGTTTTCAGACTCCCCATTCAGCTTGTAGGGAGAGGAGGACAAAACAGGGCATCCTGCCAGGGTGGGGGGTAGGAGGGCTTGCGTAGCAGACAGTGCCAGCCTTGGCATGTGGCTTTCAAGTGGTTCACTGTAAAAAAGATAAGTAAGCAAACATGAGCACTCCACTCTCTTTAGCACGATTTCTTTGAGGCATGTTTTCAACTTGGTCCGCCCCTGCTTCTTCACTTAACTGGAACAGGATCTGTCTGAACTCCATCTTTGATAGTAACCTTGTATTGATTGTGGTCCTCTCTGAGAACAACCTGTATGGGGCATGTGAATCCCACATTTGAATGTCTTGAATGTCTCTCCTTGCCTGGGTCACTAAAGACCTGCTGGAGTCCTTGAATGTCTCATCATCCTCCCAGTAGCTTGTAAGTTAATAATCAAATCAATCAATGCATTAGATCAGCCAGGCATGAGACACCTGGGAAATGGCTAATCGTCCATGCAACAATTGTCTGACATTTTCCATAACTCTTCTGTTCACCTTATCCCTCTTCCTCTCTTTTGCCACCTCAGGTGGAGCCCAGTATCAGACATCGGGAACAAGTTTGAAATCCCCCGATGAACCACAGAGATACACAATAATAATACTTTATTTCTCACTAACTTAGCATGACTTGGGTCACAAGCCCAACTTTTTGGAACCCTTGAACTGGCCAATTCAAGTTCTCTCAGGGGGCTCAGCTCTATGAGGCTGTCCTCAAACTTACAAATCCATTCCTCAGGCAGCACCTGAGCGAGGTTCCTCACTGCTTTGGGGCTCCCTCGGAGTCTGACCCCTGAAGCATGCAGTCTGCAAGGACCCTTTCTTAGGTCCCCATTGGGTGAACTCAAGTTTTTTTGAGCCATAACCAGCCATCATTTCCAACTGTGTGTCTCCTGGTAAACTTTTGCTCTCAGTCCACCAGGCTTTTAATATTAAAAGCAAAGTGTTTGGAATTCTAAATCCTTGTTTTTCTCCTCTAAGGGCCTGGTTCTGAACCAAAAGCTATACAGCTTTGGTGTGAAATATAGAACTTTTTTTTCCAGCAGGCAGTTATTGAGGGCCTGCCCTATTCCATTCACAGGATTAGACTTGCAGGGATGAATTACACAGGTCCCCGCCTCTCTGATCCGTGGACCACACACTGAGCAGAGCGTGGGCATCATCTGGAAACTAGCTAGACTCAGACCCCACCCCAGACCTCCTGAATCAGAACCTTCATTTTAACAAGATGCCCAGCAAATTCACGTGCATACTGATATTTGCAGAGCTCTGGACTTTTATTCCATTCACTAACTCCCAATATATATTTGATAGATGTGAAAAGGAAGCCCCAAATAGGTGAGAACTACCCCGAGAAGCACCAGATCCTGAGTAGAAACCAAGGCTTCTCCACTACAACACTTCTCTTGGCCTCATCCCTTGGTGTGTTCTTCTCTGGAGGGTCTGTACATTGCAGTGTCAGGCCTTGGGCAGACTCAGAACCCTGTTCTTGTTCCATCTTCTCCAGTTCTGTTGAACACAGGGCTGTGTTCAGAGCAGAGAGCTCTAGGAGGCCTCATTGGCACCAGCTGAGACTCAGCGCAGCATCTGTAAAGGAAGTGCTTTCCAAAGCCCATTTTAAATGTTTATTTCTTTCAAATTCATAAACATTTCTGAGTGCTGACCACATGCAAAGCCCTGGGCTAGATGAATCAGGGAAACCAAAGTGGAATAAAACAATCTCGGGACCCATCCTAGGTTCACAATCTGGTTGGGGAAACAGATACTACCAATATAAAATTCGGGGTGGTGTTAACAGAGATCATAGTGAGATTTGTTTACTTTGCTATGGAATAGTCACTCACAGCATTTATCCCTCCAGGTACCATTAGGTCAGTCAGTCACATTGGCCTATTAGTATACAGATGCTGAGAATCAATTTGGAGGTTAAATCAGGCCAAATCTAAATCTAGGGTGGGGCTATTCAACTATATGATCTCAATGTTATTAATGTTTAAATACATTGGTACATTCTGAATGGAAGGAAGATATATTCCTGAAGCTAAGAGATTTTATTGTTTCTGTTGTTCTTGCTTGGGCTGGAAATGGAGTATTTTGGCTAATGTAATACTCTGGCAAGTGGACTTACTATAGAAAGTGTGAAAACAAGGTCAATGAGATGGAGTCCACACAAGACATGAAATCCAGACTCAGAATATTTTGTTCAGCTTATATACCACCTTAAAAAGCCATAACCCATCATCCTGGGCCTCTTGACTACTATTCTCTTGTAATACATTTATCAAAGCATTCTGAAACACTATATAATTTGGAGATCATTTTTTAAAATATTACTAAAAGAATCTTTTACAAATGACTTCCTAGGTATCTGGAGTTTAGAAACAGAGCTTACTATATAAAACGTAACTTGCCAATAAGAAACTAATATTTTGGTTACCAATAAGTATACAAAATCCATAAATTATATTCCAATTGAAAAGTTATTCATCACACTTTATCACATTCAAACACTTAATCACAAAGAAAGAGGCCTCCTAAAAGCAAACAGGAGCAAAATCAGTGACCAACTTCTGCAGCTTAACTATGTTAAGAAGATAGGAGAAATTATTTTCCAGACTGTAGTTATAGAAACAAGCAGTAAGTTCCAGAATTAGGAATCTATATGGAGAGGAAAATCTTCAATCCTAAATTATTAGCAAAAATTTCAAAGAAGCAAAAATAATTATCTAGAAATTACTGAATACAAATCATGAGTGATGGTAATTCATAGCTTCAAAAAGGACAGAAAAAATTATTAACTATGAAGGGAAATAGATTCTTAAGGAAGAACCCACAGCAATAAAAATTATACAGTTATTTCTTTAAAGTTAGAAGAAAAAATATTGACTTTAGAAGGTGAAAATGCCTAAGATAAAAATGAGACTTCAAGATTAAAGGTCATGTACTTGAAGACTGCCAAGAGTAGATTTCAAATATTCTCACCACAAAAAATATATGGTAACTATGTGACATGATGGAGATGGTTACTAACACCATTTTGGTAAAGGCAGTAATCATTTTGCAATATATAAATACATCAAAGCAACACATTGTGAGCCTCAAACTTCAATGCTGTTATATGTCAATTAAATCTCATTGTGAGCCTCAAACTTCGATGCTGTTATATGTCAACTAAATCTCAAAGCCAAGGGAAAAGATAAATGATAGTGGCAGGCCTAAAAGTGAGCCCCCAAGAAATGAGTTTGTCATCTTATAAACAATTTAAAAAAAAAACTTTGATTACACACACACACACACACACACAAATCAACAACAACACTGGCTCCCCTAATGAGTTCAACTTCATGCTGTAATGGCCTATAATCAAGTACTGGGTTTATAAATCCAAAATGTGATTGGTTTCCTTATAACACAAAACTACTTAAAGTCCTGTTATCTATGATTGTAAAGTTCTTCTCTTAACTTTTAAAAGTACATGCATACCTTGGAGATATCAGGGGTTTGCTCAGTTCAGTTTCAGTTCAGTTCAGTCGCTCAGTCATGTCCAACTTTTTGCAACCCCATGAATCGCAGCACGCCAGGCCTCCCTGTCCATCACCAACTCCCAGAGTTCACTCAGACTCACACCTATTGAGTCAGTGATGCCATCCAGCCATCTCATCCTCAGTCATCCCCTTCTCCTCCTGCCTCCAATCCCTCCCAGCATCAGAGTCTTTTCCAATGAGTCAACTCTTCGCATGAGGTGGCCAAAGTACTGGAGCCTCAGCCTCAGCATCATTCCTTCCAAAGAAATCTCAGGGCTGATCTCCTTCAGAATGGACTGGTTGGATCTCCTTGCAGTCCAAGGGACTCTCAAGAGTCTTCCCCAACACCACAGTTCAAAAGCATCAATTCTTTGGCCCTCAGCCTTCTTCACAGTCCAACTCTCGCATCCATACATGACTACTGGAAAAACCATAGCCTTGACTAGACGGACCTTAGTCGGGAAAGTTATATCTCTGCTTTTGAATATGNTTGCAGTCCAAGGGACTCTCAAGAGTCTTCCCCAACACCACAGTTCAAAAGCATCAATTCTTTGGTGCTCATCTTTCTTCACAGTCCAACTCTCGCATCCATACATGACTACTGGAAAAACCATAGCCTTGACTAGACGGACCCTAGTCGGGAAAGTTATATCTCTGCTTTTGAATATGCTCTCTGGGGTTTGCTCAGATCACCACATTTAAAGTGAACATCACAATAAAGTCAACAAATATTTTGGCTTCACAGTGCATATAAATGTTTACATCATATTATAGTCTATTAACTGCAACAGCATTATGCCAAAAAATGTATATACCTTCATTTAAAAATATGTCATTGTTTAAAAAATGCTAACCATCATCTGACAATGCAGGATTGCCACAATCCTACAATTTGTTATTAAAAAAAAAAAAAACACAAAAACTCTTCTTCAAAACACAGTGGAAATACAATAAAACAAAGAGATATGCCTGTTTAAAAAAAAGAGAGAGATGCCTGTATAAAATATATTTTTAATAAGAAACATGGATTCACATTACACTTAGGAAGGTTGAAGCATACCTTTGAAATTCCTGAAACAACCAAAATAATAAAGCAATTTCCTAACAATCTGAAATCAGCGAACACTGTAACAGTCATGTTTCTTTCTTACAGTGATCCACAGAAAGGGGGAAAAGTTAAACTTCTGAAAAGTTGGAACTAACCTAAGCATGATGAGAGGCTCAGAGCCTCTGCCTATAGCTGTACACAGAGGTGTCTAGTCAAACAAAAACCAAGCCTCTACTGTTCTCACCGAGCCTGGGTTGACCTGAAGAGAAGGGGTCATTTTCTGATTGGTCGTCCCGAAAGGATGCCTTTTTCTGATTGGTCTGCAGAGACCAATGAATCTTTTCAGCCTTGGACAAGTCAGTCTTTCTAGAGCAAGAAGGTGTTTTGTAGCCGCTTCCCTCCCACCCTTCACCCCCACCTTTTTAAAATGAAAGCTTTGGAATATGTTATCACCAAGATTTGAATTTGCTCTAAATTCTAAGATGCCATGGTTTTGTCTCTTGTAACTTTTCCTTTGGGCTTCCCAGGTGGCCAAGTGGTAAAGAATCTGCTTGCCAACGCAGGAGATCTTGTTTAAATCGACGCGTTGGAAAGAGCCCCTGGAGGAGGAAATGGCAACCCACTCCAGTATTCTTGCTGGGATAATCCCCTGGACAGAGGAGCCTGGCGGGCTACAGTTCATGGGGTCATGAAGAATGGAACACGACTGAGCACGCAAGCATGCAACTTTTCCCTGACTCATCTGACTCAATTGTGGATGACTGTTACGTGAAAGTACTGTAGGTATGACGCTCACCCTCCACTTCCAGTCTCTGATGAAGAAATGACTAGACACTAATGCATCTTCCCACTGAAACTGTATGCTCTTTTACATTTAGCAACGTATTGGTCACGTAGTGGTTTTGAATAAATATTTAATTGTTTAGATTAGAGAAATATTTTGAATCAGTATCTTGCCTGTTGATCACCTTTCTTTTTACATGGTTCTTACGTTAAAAATCTAGAACAGTGCTGTCTACAGAAATACAATGTGAACCACATGTGTGATTTTAAAATTCTAGTAGCCACATTTAAAAAAGAAATAGTCTTTAACATTGATTTAACCCAATGTATCCAAAATATTTAACATATAATAGTATAAAAATTATTCTTGAGTTTACTTTTGTAAGTTAAATCTTTATAAAGTCAAGTGTGCATTTTATAATTACAGCACAATTCAGTATGGACTAGCCATATTTTGAGAGCTCAGTGGCCACAAGTAGCTACTGACTACTGAGCAGCACGCATCTGGAGGGCATAAAATCAGTATGATGTATAAGGCAAGATGCATGTTGTCTCTTAAAGTTTCATTCTTAAAAAAAAAAAAAAAACTCATTTTAATAGTCAAGTTTCATGTTAAAGAAAAAAGGGCGAATGCCTGGGGCTGTTTGGTTCTCACCTAAGTAAAGTACTCTGCAGTTTTAATAAGTGCCTTGCTGTTGTTTACTGTTTGTATGCAACGTGCCCTAGTGGGTGTGGTGGGGAGCTGTAAAGCTAGGGCTGTGTCCTAATTGGGCTAGACTTTTTCAGGGTGCCATCCCGGCAAGCCTAGTCATCAATGCTGCTGTGCTGTGCTCAGTCATATCTGATTCTTTGCAACCCAATGGACTGTAGCCTGTCAGGCTCCTCTGTCCACAGATTCTTCAGGCCTTCTCCAGGGTATCTTCCTGACCCAGGGATCGAACTCATATCTCCTGCATTGGCAAGCAGATTGTTTACTACTGCACCACCAGGGAAGCCCTCTAATCATCAATATGAGCTATTTTTAAAAATAAAATGCCCAAGGGCACACATACTGGTGATGGCATTTACAGAGCCCTGATAGTTTTCTGGGAGGTAATTGTGACATCTGGTCACTGAAAAGTTCTGCAGGCTCATAATACATAATTAGTTTATAAAACTCAACTGCCGCCAAACACAACTCCCAAATACACTGAGTGTAAGTTGTCTTGCTTTCATTCTTTCCCTTTAAACTTGCCTTTACTGCTCTTTAAATTTGACTTTACCCACATAAAACCTGCACTGGAGAGATAGCCATGATCTTCCAAAACCATATACCTCCAAGATGAATGTTGTGTGTTTTCTGCCTCCAAATAAACAATGGGTCAGCTTCATAGTGACCTTTGCAATGGGTCTGCCCTGCCTTCTCCTCTGGTCTCATTTCTTTCCCATCATTCTTTCTGGAATTCAATCTCCTGAGGACTGTTCATAAAATATGGACATAGTTCTGGAAATTGACAAGCAGTTGGGAGTGGGGGACTATGATGGAAACAATCTGAAAGAGGGGCAAAGTGGGAACAAGTCCCAGCGCTTTGCACTATAGAGAGGTCAAAGTGTGGCTACAAATCAAATTTGTCCTTGGCTGGATCCACAATTATAAGATACCTGAGCCCAAGGGCTTTAGAGCATCTGTCTACCATTTGAGCCCAGAACAAGCTGCCTGGATATTGAGACTGGTCCTCCAATTAGCAACAATTGAGCTCAGGATGAGAGCTGTGCTATCCTTTTTCCTCTCTTCAATTTTGTTATTCTAGCAGCTGTCATCACCATTCACATCCACTCACAGACTGTACAGACTAAAGGAGCTCCATTCAAGTTTTGTATCCAGATTAACTTTGCAGCCCAGCTAATGTGAATTTATGGAAACCAATGGTAAATATAAACGCTAGCTGCGTCCCACTCACCATGGGTTGTTAGTAGATATTTACATTTAGAAGTTTAACACATCCTGGCCTTAATCCAATATCCTCTAATGTTCTCCAAACAGCCCCAGTTTTCTAAACCCTATGGTTAGCTTGTCTAAAGAGAGAACCAAAGGAGGGAAGACGCTAGGAAGCAGTTATAAATATAAACCACCTTCTAAGATTTACACTGGGATTTTGTTAGTAAATTTAGAGAGTTGTGTATGCTAGAGCTGAATTTTTGCCTATAGGCTTAGAAACTAACAGAAACATGCAGGAAAACCATGTCTTGTTGGCTTCTACTTCCTCTGTGACCCTATGTAGCCTTTGAATTAAAAAAAAGTCACTCAACCAAGACCCAAATGGAGTTCTAACTGCATTATTTTTCTGTATTAACCACCAGTAAAATATATATAGAAGGTGAAAGCAAAAACTACCTGCCTTCGGTATATCATTTAGTATTTTAACTTTTCTCTCCAAAGAAGCCTAAATCATTAAGCTAAACTATTGTACTTAAGTCATCGACACCTAATATGGGCTTCTCTGATGGCTTAGTGGTAAAAGAATCTGCCTGCCAATGCAGGAGACAGAAGTTCGATCCCTGGGCTGGGAAGATTCCTGGAAGGAAGAAAATGGCAACCTACTTCAGTATTCTTCCCTGAAGGATCCCAGGGACAGAGGAGCCTGGCAGGCTACAGTCCACAGGGTCACAAGAAACCAGACACCATAGAGCATGTGCGAAGCCTTACCATCTAATATATATATAATACTTCCTCTTCAAGATCATTTTGGCTATTCAACAACCTTTGCTTTTTTTTTATATAAGTGTTAGTAAGTATATCATTGTTGATTTTTAACCCCCCAAAATCCAGTTGGAATTTTTATTGTTCGTTGAGTTCCATTCATTTTGTAGACCACTTTGGGGAGAATTGACAGCTGAACACCGGACTTCTGACCCATGAACATATATGTTTTCTCCATTTGTTTAGGTCTTCTTTAATTTCTTTCAGCAGTGGTTTGTAGTTTTCAGGTAGGGGACTTCCATGTCTTCTGAGAAATTCATCCTTGTTTTATGCTTTTTAAGGTTATTATCAATTGAATTTTTTTTCACGTCACTTTTCAAAATTTTGCCTAAAAAAAAAAATCAACACCCTGAAGCCTCTTGCAACCAAGGAGCTAGGGTCCCTTTCCACAGTGACCTCCATGCCCTAGGTGGGTCCAGGGCCACTCTCTGTCTAGCCCCTCTGGCCCTATTTATCTGTAGCTAAACCCCCGTGGGCACAATATTTTGCTGATTCAACCTCATTCCTCTAGTTTGCTGCCAGCTGCTTGAGTTTTTGTTTTGTTTTTTGTTTGGAGGGCATGCACAGGAATCCTCAGGTCAGAGGGAAAATATTCAAGAAGCACTGCTGTAGGAAAATGGCGCTTATGTAAACATACTCCACTGTCTTTAATGGGTTCATGCTGGAAATGTATAATCAAATTAGAAAATGTTCTCTACCACATAGGCGTGCGTTTATGGAAAGAGCTCATTCCCTGTAATGTGTGTATACTTGAACTTCCCTTTGTTGCCCCTGTTCTCTGTGGAAATGATGTGATAATGCATTTGTGTGTGAGTCACTGGCCAGGTAGAACTGAGCAAAACTGGAAAGGTAAACAGGACTTTCAGAGTCTAGAGTTTACAATGCAAAAAACCAAAATGAGGTTTGTTAACTTTTTCCCAGCAGATGAGTTTTCCCCAGGTCAAGGTAAGAATCAAACAGGAACTAAGGCAGGCCCCCTAGTTGGCAGAAGCATCATCGTAAATGACAGTGATTGATAGAACCTCTGCTTACCTCATGGAACATTGGCAAAGACCCTCTGTCCCCATCCCCCTCTGTGCACACCACAAATGCATAACACATACTCACATTCACACACACGAAACCATACAGGACAAGCAGTTTTCTGGCCTCTCATCCTTCCCGTGCTCACAGAGGTAAAAGCTGTCCAAAAAACAGCTCTGTCTGGGGCAGCTGTCTGAAGCAGCTCATCCTTCGAGAAAAATCTCAGTACCTTCTCAGGACACTGGGTCCTCTGCTCTGACTGCTAGTCTCTATTCAGATCACAGAGAATGCTCTTTTTCTGAGAGCTATCATTCCTCAACTGTCTGTCCAGATGTTTGATATTTATCAGTTCAGTTCAGTCGCTCAGTCGTGTCTGACTCTTTGTGACCCCATGAAGCACAGCGCAGCACGCCAGGCCTCCCTGTCCATCACCAACTCCCGGAGTTCACTCAGACTCATGCCCATTGAGNCTTTTTCACTCTCCTCTTTCACTTTCATCAAGAGGCTTTTTAGTTCCTCTTCACTTTCTGCCATAAGGGTGGTGTCATCTGCATATCTGAGGTGATTGATATTTCTCCCAGCAATCTTGATTCCAGCTTGTGTTTCTTCCAGTCCAGTGTTTCTCATGATGTATTCTGTTCTGTCATCATTTTCATGGCCTCCAGAAGTGAAATTATCCCACAATGATAAGAGCACTTAGCATTTATGTAGCACTTACGGTGTGCCAGGCAGGCCTCCAAATGATGTTTTTTTTATTGGAGTATAATTGCTTTACAGTGTAGTGTTAATTCCTGCTATACAACAAAGTGTATCAGCTATACAAATGATTTTACACAACCAATTTAAGCCTCATGGCAACACCATGAGAAAGATACCACTAAAATCCCTATTTTGTAGACATGAACACCAAGGCATAAAGAAGTTAAGTAACTCATACAAGGTCCTATAGCTGGAAAGTGACCCAACAGGGATTCAAATCCAAGTTATCTGGCCCCAGAGTTTTCGCTTCCAACCACTGTACTACATGGCCTCTTCCTGTGTATAAAAATGATACGGCAAAGTCAATCCAAATAGCATNTAGACATGAACACCAAGGCATAAAGAAGTTAAGTAACTCATACAAGGTCCTATAGCTGGAAAGTGACCCAACAGGGATTCAAATCCAAGTTATCTGGCCCCAGAGTTTTCGCTTCCAACCACTGTACTACATGGCCTCTTCCTGTGTATAAAAATGATACGGCAAAGTCAATCCAAATAGCATTCTCTTTTATAATCTTCACACTTGACTGTTTATATTCATAAGCAATGTTTGCACAGATATTTGGTTCCAGGTATAGAATCACTACAAATATTTTGGCCTCAAGGGGTTTGAGGGGAATTGACCCCCACACAGACCTCTCTGTGTGACACCTAGAGTCCAAATGGGAGAGCAAAAGACTCAGTGAGGAGAGGAGGGGGCCAGGGAGAGACTGAAAGACCCGCAGAGGGAGAGGCAGGAGTCTCCAGTAACAGCTAGAGACACAGAATTGTGAGAATTAAATTAGCCTGAGGCCAGAAAGATCAGGAGCTAGAACAATTAAGGAGATGCTGAGGATACACACCTGGGAAAGAGTCTAGCATACATGCAAGCATAGTCAAGCAGGGAGAAGTGAATGTGCGCACTACCTGGGCTCAAGGTAAAAGAAGGAACCACAAAGAAACTTGAAACATGAGAGGGAGCCAAGAAGGGAACTAGATTGGAGGACAAATATAAACAACCTAGGTATTCAGTTCAGTTCAGTCACTCAGTCATGTCCGACTCTTTGCGACCCCATAAATCACAGCACGTCAGTCCTCCCTGTCCATCACCAACTCCCGGAGTTCACTCAAACTCGTGTCCATCGAGTCGGTGATGCCATCCAGCCATCTCATCCTCTGTCATCCCCTTCTCCTCCTGCCCCCAATCCCTCCCAGCATCAAGGTCTTTTCCAATGAGTCAGCTTCACATGAGGTGGCCAAAGTACTGGAGTTTCAACTTCAGCATCATTCCTTCCAAAGAAATCCCAGGGCTGATCTCCTTCAGAATGGACTGGTTGGATCTCCTTGCAGTCCAAGGGACTCTCAAGAGTCTTCTCCAACATCACAGTTCAAAAGCATCAATTCTTCGGCGCTCAGCTTTCTTTATAGTCCAATTCTCACATCCATACATGACCACTGGAAAAATCATAGCCTTGACTAGATGGACCTTTGTTGGCAAAGTAATGTCTTTGCTTTTTAATATGCTATCCAGGTTGGTCATAACTTTCCTTCCAAGGAGTAAGCATCTTTTAAATTCATGGCTGCAGTCACCATCTGCAGGGATTTTGGAGCGGGCTGCATGTGTAACATTCCTCCTGTTTGGAAATAAAGCTTCTGAAGATGCATCTGCCCATGTGCATCCATTTAGCTGAATGCCCTGGAACATGCCCCCATGTGGCAGCAAGCTCTGTCTCTGAAGCATCAGCCAGGCGGCAGCTCACATGCTTCCTAAAGAAGAGAAACTCCCCAGGACCGAGCAAGGTCTGAAGAAGACCTTGGGTGTGGCAAAAACAGTGCATGTGTCCTAAGTCGATTCAGTCCAGGCATGTCTCTTTGCGACCCCACGGACTGCTCACCAGGCTTCTCTGTCCATAGCATTCTCCATGGAACAAACCAATCATTGTTATTAGCAATAGCAATATATTTCTTAGAATAACTTATGTATACATCAAATCTATAGATCAACTTGGAAACAGCTGACATTTTCAGAGTACTGTTTTTCAATTCATGAACATCGTAGATCTCTCTCCATTTGTTTAGGTCATCTTTCTTTCATGGTGTTTTTGGAGCTTCCAACATATATTCAGATCCTGCATATATTTTGTTGGATTTATACTTAAGTATTTCATGTTTCTAGTACTATTTTCAATGGCACTCATTTTTAAAAAATTTATTTCCAGTTGCATTTCTATATAGTAGCAATGAGCAATTAACTTTTGTATACTAACCTTTGTCTAATTTGCCATACTCACTTGAAGAATTCTAGTAGAATTTGTTTTTGTGGATTCCTTTGGATTGTCAGCAGAGACAATCAGGTCATCTGCCAAACAGAAAGTTGTTTCCAATTTTGCCTATTATGAAAATTGAATAATAATTGAATCCAATGAATACACTTACACTTTTTTTTTTTTTGCTTACTTAACTGATTATATGCTCAAGAGACATGTGCATTTTAAATCTTGATGCAATTACCTCCAATGCCAACATAGCCTCCAAAGTTCTATCTCTTCTCAGAGCCAGCACCTTGGCAGGTAGCTCTTTATTTTATGAGGAGATCCTCTCCTCAATTGCAAGGTAGAATTTGGATATCTGCCTATTTGAAGATATAACTTTTAAAATCTAGATGGAATCAACTTGAATCTTGAATCATCCTGGTTTTTTAGAACATTCCTTGTTCCTCCTTCCCACCCTTATCCAAAGATTCTTGCAACTCCCAAACTGTTGCACAAAATGGAGTGATGAGAGATGACTGGTCAGAGAGGCTTAGCAGTTCCATTTTCAAGGTAGTCTCTGACTTCTAGCTCCTGCTGGTAAAGAATCTGCCTGCATTGTAGGAGACCTGGATTCGATCCCTGGGTTGGGAACATTCCCCTGGAGAAGGGACCGGCTACTCACTCCAGTATTCTGGCCTGGAGAATTCCATGGATTGTATAGTCCATAGAGTCGCAAAGAATCGGACAGGATTGAGTGACTTTCACTTTCACTTCCAATTATTAATTTAGTCTTTGAATCATTTACATACATATGTATGCTCTCTCCTCTATAATCCATCAACACAGTCAAATCAGACCCTTTCTTGACTTTCCAACAGAAGAATAACTTAAATATTCACACAACACTGTGTATTATAGGCAGATTTAAGTTTTGATCAAACTAAAAGGATTTGAATTGCAAATACGTAATAATTAAAAATTAGCTATCCTTTCTCCTGAAAGTCTTCTTGGCCAGCACCATTTTTATGGCTGAATCACTCCCACGTAGCATTCCAGATTTCACGCATCTTGCTGGCCCTCTGTCCTTTTCCATTGTCCTACATCTATCTTTATCATCCGGAGTTTTTTGTTTTTTGTTTTAAGTACTAAATATTCTCATTCTGCTTAGGAATGAAAATATTTAACTTTAACTCTTTCTTCAAAACAGAATTTGAGATACTAGAGTACTGTAAACCCTGAGTTAAAAGAAATACACTACCTGTGATTCCGTGGCAACAATGTCTTTTCCTTCCAAAAAACATAAACTGTATCCATGTTGGTATTTCCCTGGTGGGTGGGATGGTAAAGAATCCATTGGCAATGTAGGAGACCCAGGTTTGATCCCTAGGTCAGGAAGATCTCCTGGAGAATGGAATGGCAACACACTCCAGTATTCTTTCCTGAAAAATCCCATGAACAGAGGAGCCTGGCAGGCTACAGTCCATGGGGTGACAAATAGTTAGGCATGACGATTGACAACACTATCACAGAGTTTTCCAAACAGTAGTTCGTGTTTGAGAAACTGCATGACGGTCCTAAGGCTGTGGCTGTGTTCAGTTCACTCAGTTGTGTCCGACTCTTCGCAACCCCATGAACTATAACCCTCCAGGCTTCTCTGTCCATGGGATTCTCCAGGCAAGAATACTGGAGTAGGGTACCATTTCTTCCTCCAGGGGATCTTCCAGACCCAGGGATTGAAACTGCATCTCCTGTATCTCCTGCATTGACAGATAGATCCTTTACCAATGAGCCACTTGGGAAGCCTGCAGTCTTAAGGAGCTAACAGCAAAAAAAAAAAAAAGTTTAAAAGTTTAAAACATTACAAATGTTTTTATGCAGGCCAAGAAGCAACAGTTAGAACTGGACACGGAACAACAGACTGGTTCCAAATAAGAAAAGGAGTACGTCAAGGCTATATATTGTCACCCTGCTTATTTACCTTATATGCAGAGTACATCATGAGAAACACTGGACTGGAAGAAACACAAGCTGGAATCAAGATTGCCAGGAGAAATATCAATAACCTCAGATATGCAGATGACACCACCCTTATGGCAGAAAGTGAAGAGGAACTAAAAAGCCTCTTGATGAAAGTGAGAGAGTGAAAAAGTTGGCTTAAAGTTCAACATTCAGAAAACGAAGATCATGGCATCTAGTCCCATCACTTCATGGGAACTAGATGGGGAAACAGGGGAAACAGTGTCAGACTTTATTTTTGGGGGGCTCCAAAATCACTGCAGATGGTGACTGCAGCCATGAAATTAAAAGACGCTTACTCCTTGGAAGAAAAGTTATGACCAACCTAGATAGCATATTNGAAAGTGAAGAGGAACTAAAAAGCCTCTTGATGAAAGTGAGAGAGTGAAAAAGTTGGCTTAAAGTTCAACATTCAGAAAACGAAGATCATGGCATCTAGTCCCATCACTTCATGGGAACTAGATGGGGAAACAGGGGAAACAGTGTCAGACTTTATTTTTGGGGGGCTCCAAAATCACTGCAGATGGTGACTGCAGCCATGAAATTAAAAGACGCTTACTCTTTGGAGGAAAAGTTATGAGCAACCTAGATAGTATATTCAAAAGCAGAGACATTACTTTGCCAACTAAGGTCCGATTAGTTAAGGCTATGGTTTTTCCAGTGGTCTTGTATGGATGTGACAGTTGGACTGTGACGAAGGCTGAGCACTGAAGAATTGATGTTTTTGCACTGTGGTATTGGAGAAGACTCTTGAGAGTCCCTTGGACTACAAGGAGATCCAACCAGTCCATTCTGAAGGAGATCAGCTCTGGGATTTCTTTGGAAGGAATGATGCTAAAGCTGAAATTCTAGTACTTTGGCCACATCATGCGAAGAGTTGACTCACTGGAAAAGACTTTGATGCTGGGAGGGATTGGGGGCAGGAGGAGAAGGGGATGACAGAGGATGAGATGGCTGGATGGCATCACTGACTCGATTGACATGAGTCTGAGTGAACTCCGGGAGTTGGTGATGGACAAGGAGGCCTGGCATGCTGTGATTCATGGGGTCACAAAGAGTCGGACATGACTGAGCGACTGAACTGAACTGAGGTTAAAAAGTGGTTGTTTTTCTGTTCTGGCCTTTTTTCTCTCACTTCTCATTTTTAATTAGGATAAGGTAAGGTAAGACCTGAAAAATGCTTCTTACAAAGATAAGGAAAAAGCAGAATCCTAATGGGGAGAGAGAAGGGGATGAGGAGAGAGGGAGAGAGAATTACAGTGAAAGCCTTAAAGACAGGCTACTATCAGGCTCAATATTGGCACAGGGATGATTCTTTTTTTAATAGCAGCACATTTAAAGGGTCATCTTTTTCAAAATGTTGCTGTTGCTATTGTTGTTCATTCACTAGGTCATCCTGGACTCTTTGTGTCCCCCATGGACTGCAGCAAACCAGCTTCCTCTGTCCTCCACTATCTCCCGGAGTTTGCTCAAATTCGTGTCCACCGAGTCAGAAATGCTATCTAACCATCTCATCCTCTGCCACTCTCTTCTCCTTTCGCCTTCAATCTTTCCCAGCATCAGGGTCTTTTCCAATAAGTTGGCTCTTTGCATCAGGTGGCCAAAGTATTGGAGCTTCAGCTTCAGCATCAGTCCTTCATGAATTACAGTGAATAAGCTTATAACTACTACCAACTATAACAATCAAATTGTTGTGGCAGTGATCCCCCAGCTGAAAATCAGCGCTCAGGGCTATACAGTTATTTTCCCTTAAATGCTAATCATTCTTCCCCTAAAATCTTAGTCTCATTTTCCTTGAAATTAAGTTTTCCTGAGCTTTGTTTAAAAGCATTTGTACCAATTCCAGTTCCCAGAACCAAAAATGCACGATTAATATCAAGAGTCTTAATAAAGTTGGAGATAATACAGGAATGGCTTACACTGGTTCACCTTTCTCTCTAGTATGTTGGATAAGTCAGATTACCCTGCAGGTTAGTGTCTCCAATACAATAAAGAATATTAAGGACATTCTTAGTCCCAGAGTTGGATTAAGCTGCATGTCTTCTTATGAATAAATTCCTTTCCAGTCATCCAGAAACAAAATTGTTGGCCTAAAATGTAAAATCTGCTTATTCAGCTCACTCACAAGTTAAAAAAAAAAACAACCTGAGACACTTTTTTCATACAACAGACTAGATAAATAAGACTATATGGCAACATCCAGTAGAGGCGATGGTGTCAAGGTATGAACACTTCGACACAGCATTCACTCGAATACAAAGTGCTGCCGCTTTCTAGAGAACAATTTCAGTATCCACAAGATTTAAAATACATACCCCTAGTCATCCCCCTTTCAGAATCTGATCTACATACACAAGGTGGTGGTTGTTCAGTTGCTCAGTCACGTTCGGCTCTTTTCGACCCCATGGATTGCAGCATGCCAGGCTTCTCTGTCCTTGACAATCTCCCAGATTTTACTCAAATCCATGTCCATTGATTCAGTGAGGCCATCCAACCATCTCGTCCTCAGTCTTCTCCTTCTCCTCCTGCCTTCAGTCTTTCCCAGCATCAGGGTCTTTTCTAATGAGTTGGCTCTTCGCATCAGGTGGTCAAAGTGATAAAAATACATAAACACATTTGTGAAGATTTTTTTCTGATACTTTTGTAATGTATCGAATACTAGAAGAATGATTATATAAACTATGCTAAACCTCTACAGTGGAGTATCATACAAATATTAAAAGAATGAAAGAGATGTAATTAATAAACTGCCTTGATGTTGTCCCTGCTTCTCAGTTAAATTAAAATTCTCAGTATAAAGTGATTCTATCCTATGTAAAACTAACTTTGCCTGTGGCCACTCCATATTAATTGACAGTATTTATATCACAATTCAGAGACATCTGCCTCGAAAGGTCATGTCCTTCCAGGGGCCCTGCTACCCTCCACTTGTAGCAGTATCATTGCTGCATTCTGTGACAAGTTCACAAAAAGGCTCTGCTTTTAAAAAGTCACTCATTTGAAAAGCCAAATCTGCACAATAGATTAATTCAGAGGCAATCGTCGCTAGCACAATAGTTTAGTTCACTTTCAAATGGACTCAAAACAAGGATCCTTTAAAAGGCAAGATTTCCTGGCGCTATAAAAATAGGACTCCATTTACACAAACTTCAGGGGAATATATCTGTTATGTAAATTGAGGAATGCAGGCAACCTAAGACCTCTGACAGTCCCTTTTCAAAGAGCACTTGGAACAACCTGTCTAGCCTGTCACGCTCAGTTTGCAGGTACAAAGGAGTGATACCATCATCTACTGTCCTCTAGAAGTTGGCGAGTCACCACCTTCCACTAGGTAGGGCAAGTGCACTCACAATTAACATTTAACACTGAATGCTTAGACGTCCTCACTGGAAGCCACACAGGCCAGCAGTTACACAGCTCACGCACCCGCTGGAGCAGAAGCACTTCCTGGTATATATCATGTTTTTACTTATTCTGTCAGGCCTCCTTTGTTCTCTCTAAAAATCATCTTTCAAAAAATAAGCTTCCAGGAACTGAGCTTTTTTTGGGGGGGCGGGGGGGGGGAGACATGACGTCTACATGAATCACAAAACACATTAGTTTCAACTTTAAAGCCATCAAAGGTCAAATGTCAAAGATCCGTTCAATCAACCCTCAAGGCCATGGTAGAGACAAGCAGGGGAAACACTCAGAGCTGANGGGGGGGGGTGGGGTGGGGGGGGGGGGGGGCGGGGGGGGGGAGACATGACGTCTACATGAATCACAAAACACATTAGTTTCAACTTTAAAGCCATCAAAGGTCAAATGTCAAAGATCCGTTCAATCAACCCTCAAGGCCATGGTAGAGACAAGCAGGGGAAACACTCAGAGCTGAGTGTGGTGCTGCTGAATTTGCAGAAGCGATTGCCCAGGTTCCAGCCTGGGCACAAAATATCCCCCTCCTCTGTGGCCTTGGGCAAGGCTTTTAACAACCAACTTCAGCTTCTCCCCACCTGGAAAACAGATAAGCGTCACCGTCACCTTCCTTTAAGATGTACTTAAATTAGCTGAGGTTTGGAAGGAGCTGTGAAAGCAAAATGATACTCATAGATGCTAACGCTTAGCCGATTTTCTGAATTTCATGGTCTTATTTTGGCATCGCATGTCACATGACATACACTGAGAAGCAGGAAATATCACCACCTTGTATCTGATTATTCTTGCTTAAGTTACAGCAAGACTTAGCTCAGGGATTAAAAACAACTCCAAAAGACTCATAAGTCTTCATGCATTATTAAGGAAGAAGATTATTCTTTGCCAGGCATCTAAATATCCTATAACATAGCCTGTCATTTTTATTAGTTATGCTTTACAAACACCCATCAATGTGATGCAGTAGTTTTGTCACCGTCTTAAAGCTTCAGAAATAGGCAAAGATTGCACACATGCCTTGCACAGGCAACTTCCTAAAATTAGAACTCATGGTTTTTAAATTACCAATCTCTCCTATGAATCGAGCCTTCTGTACAAAAGAAATTGTCCAAAACCTGCATCATAAGCATCTGAAAGAAAAAAGTATATGGTTTTCAGAAATCCTGTGAATGTCAGAAACAGTCTTCTTTATAGGGGTTGCCTATAAAGAAAATACTAAGTTCTGTAAGCTCCAACCTTTGAAAGAAAGGCCATGTGTATACTGGAAATTGTCTATTGAAAAAATGTTTTAACATAGGAGACTTCATGTCATTATTTAACTTGCTGAGGAATGATTTATCTCCTTTCAGAGCTAAGCAAAAAACAGAGCCCTGAATGCCGTGCTGAAGAGTGTGGACCTTTCTCTAATGACAAAAGGGGTTATGTAAAATACTCAGGCTTACATTTTGAAAAACTCTCTCAGGCTTCACGGAAGGATGGTCTGGAAAAGACAATACTGTGTGCAGAGAAATGAATAAGGGAAGCTGAGAGATGATACAGTTGTAGTAGCTGAAGCTGACGCTCCAATACTTTGTCCACCTGATGAGAAGAGCTGACTCATTGGAAAAGAGCCTGATGCTGGGAAAGATTGAAGGCAAAAAGAGAAGGGGGCAGCAGAGGATGAGATGTTTAAATGGTATCACCGAGTCAATGGACATGAGTTTGAGCAAACTCCAGGAGATGGTGAAGGACAGGGAAGCCTGGCGTGCTGCAGTCCTTGGGGTCACAAAGAGTCAGACTCGACTGAGTGACTGAACAACAAGTAGCTTAAATTCGAAGCTAGAGATACACACATGCAAAAAAAAAAAAAAAAGTCCAAGAGGTGTTAAGAAGATAAAATCAGAGGGTGGAAAGAGGCCAGAGGTAGGGAATTGTGAGTTCACCATGAGTAGAGACTGACCCTGGGTGGAAAGGGGAACATCTTTATCATAATAGGGGAGAAGAACAAATGTGTGTTGGAAAAATGAAGAAGGAACAGGCCCCAAACCATTAGGGAATGTCAGTGGAAGGTGAGGGGAAAGTGGTTAGGAGACGGAAGTTGGTAGGAGACAGATTTTGATCCAGATGGCTACAGAGGACCAGGCTTTCCATGAGTGTGGCAGAAATAGGGCTTGAGGTGGGACCTGGACAAGCAACCCCCAGCAGGAGGAGTCCTGGGGACAGGTGGGGCTGGGTTAAGGCAGGAGATAGAAGGATGCCCTGTGAACCAGGGAAGGTATTTGTCATAGAACAAAGCTCTTCTCTGCTAATTCCTCAGTTCCTATCAAACTTATTCTGAAGTCTAATTCCGATCTCAAACGTGCACTTTCAGTTGTTCCTTCCAAGAAAGTGTCATCTATAAATTAAAAGGGTGCTGTTTTCTAGACCTACTCACCAAAGGAAATATTAAAATACCTGGCCACAGGGAGTGCTCAGGCTGCTATTATACCAAGGCTGGCAACCTCCACTTCAAGACCCGTGTACTCTGGGACACACGGTCCCTGCTCACTGATCATGAGGCATGACGAATAGCCTCCAAAGTCTGCTAAAGTCAAACAAAAGAAGACAAATTTCAGAGGTCAAAGCACATGCATGTGTGTACACACACACACACACACAGAATGGTTTTATTTAGGGCAAAAATGAATCAAAAACACATTTTAAAAAACTAAATAAATATCCGTGCAACTACATCAACTGCTTTGTATGTCAAGTATAACTTAAGATTAAAAAATATATATATCAGTTTCCTAGGAAAATTTTGTAATATGGCATATAGAAAATTTAAAGTCCTGAAGTTGTTCCTAAAAATTATGCCTATCCAAGGATTTCCCCAAGTTCACTAATAAAGGCTGTGAGACAATAGAATTCCAAGGACTCTTTAGAGGAATGTATAGCACTCCATTCAGAAGACCAAAAAAAAAATAATATGCTTTTTTTCCATGCCACAAAAGCCACAAAAGGTCATCAATTTAACCAAAATATTCAAGTAGAGATTCTGCCAGGCCGCTGGGTCCATAATGCCAAGCTAGGCAGGTGTCTTCTGCAAAAGCCCTTCCATCTGAAGACTCTCCCTTCATGTTTATCTCCTTTTGCTTAATTTCACTAATCCTGTTTTCTCTGAGCCCAAACCTGCACAGCCAAAAGATGCTGTATATGAAAAATTTTTTCAAGCTCAATTTTAAAGTGTAATATCCAAGCTGAAATAGTAATAGTATAAATGTTTTTACAACTGAAAAAAAAAAAAAAAAACCTCTCTTCACTACTTTTCATGTCCACGTTTGTCTATTTCTGGAAGACTTTCTATCCCAGTATGCATAGTTTATACATCTAGGCCAGATACAGAAGCTCAGCCATTGTGCAGGAGAAATCATGTAGCGCCTTGCTGCCTTGTTTGTTTTTTCTGGCAGGCTTCCCCGGAGTACCGGTCTAGAGGGAAAATGCATACCTCTACGTACAAACCAAAATAACAATCCCTAGAATTTCACTTTCTCCTTCGATCATTTTTTTAATCTTGAAAAAGAAACTCAAAGATGACAATGGTGGTCCCTCCTCAAAATCAGCTTATTGGCATGATTAAGCTTTTTCTGAGATCTGAAAAAAAAAATCTAGAGCTTCCTCACTTAAAAATGAAGAATTCCATGTGGCCATGTAACTGTAAAAAGGAGGTTTTACTCATGTCTTTCTCTATGTAGATTTATGAGGGTTTCTGGTGACATGAAGTATGTTCTTTACTGAATTCCTCAAGTGAAGCAAAACCACACATATCTGGTTCTAAAGCAACATTACAGAATCACTAGTTTACATAGTAGATGTGAAATAGTTATCTGCAAGCTTCCCGCATACCTGTGAAGTGGGACTGAACCATAACAAATGTCTGGGAAGAGAAAAAAAAATTTAATGTAAAAAATACACATTTTTAAATTTCCAGTCTAAAAATCGGCTTACAAACCTCCTCAACAACTACTCACAAGAAACATTCTGGCATAGTGGACATTGGATAGAAAGCAGGGAATCTTGGTAACTGAATTTATCTAAAGAATAAGCTCATAGCTTTTGCAGAATAGACACTTCATGCAGTCATGAGTTCCCCCTTAAATTCAAACTAATGGCTACTCTGAAATTGCTGACCAATTTTTAATTTTACTAACCATTCTTCTAGCATTCTGATCGGAGGCTTATCTTGGTCTGGTCTCTTTCTGTTGCCATTGGGTGGAAGCAGCAATCAAACTCCTAGCAAGGTTGCTCCTGTCATCTTAGCCTCAAGTCAATCTTTCCTTTCCTGCCTACTGTGAAATCTGAATTTTGGTTCTCATTATCACTCTCAAGTTCATGGGTGACCAAAGTTCCCACTGGGTATAAAACCAGATCTGTTTCTCAGAACACTGCTGGGACCAAGGCTAAAAGTTAAAAGTGTAAACTCCTGGTCCTTCCACTCGCCCCCTCACCTATCAACTCCTCCCCTTTCGCACCTGCTGCCTGCTGGCACACACCTTACGCTCAAGTCATTTGCATCATTTCTTATTCTTCAAGTTTACTTTCTCTTTCCCCACACTTATGCCTTTGTTTCTGTTTTTCCCCCTGACCATAATGCCATTCCTTCTTCCTGAAAAACCTTACCACCTATATGATATTTTCCATAAAAAGTCCAAGATAATCTCGGTCTCCCCCCAACCCCAACACCCACTGTGCTTTGTTCATGCCTCTACTGTGACACTTCTAAACTACTTTCTGGTATCCATTTTTTACATGTGTAGCCTAACTCCCATTTTATTCATGCATTCAATGTACATACATTGTTGTTGTTTTTGTCCAGTCACTCAGTCGTGTCTGGCTCTTTGCTACCCCATGGACTGCAGCATGCCAGGCTTCCCTGTCCATCACTAACTCCTGGACTTGCTCAAACTCATGTCCATTGAGTTGGTGATGCTATCTAACCATCTCATCCTCTGTTGCCCTCCCCTTCTCCTCTTGCCCTCAATCTTTTCCAGAATCAGGGTCTTTTCCAATGAGTTGGCTCTTCACATCAGGTGACCAAAGTACTGGAGCTTTAGCTTCAGCATCAGTCTTTCAAGTAAATATTCAGGGTTGATTTCCTTTAGAACTGACTGCTTTGATCTCCTTGCAGTCCAAGGGACTCTCAAGAGCCTTCTCCAACACCACGGTTCAAAAGCATCAATTCTTTGGCACTCAGCCTTCTTTATGGTCCAACTCTCACATCTGTATATGACTACTGGAAAAACCATAGTTTTGATTATATGGACCTTTGTTGGCAAAGTGATGTCTCTGCTTTTGAATACACTTTCTAGGTTTGTAATAGCTTTTCTTCCGGGAGCAAGTGTCTTAATTTCATGACTACAGTCACCATCTGTGGTGATTTTAGAGCCCAAGAGAGTAAAATCTGCCACTGTACATTCAGATGTAACCAAATTTCAGGCACCATATTCAAAGTTGAGAATAACTGCAGAAACAGAGATAAACATAGTCCCTGCTTTCTCAGAGCTTTAGTCTAGCAGATAGACAGTTTTGGATAAATAATGGCACAGCAAGTTCCAGAATGAATACCAATGGTGATTAGTACTGTAATTAGAGTTTCAGGCTACATAACACGGTTCTTAACCTGCTGGGGAGCACCAGGCACAGCTTCTCAGCAAAAGCGATGTTTAGGTTGAGATAGGTGGAGTTTGCAGGAGTTACCCAAACACATAACAGGCCAAGGAAATTACTTACTCGAAGTCCCTAAACCAGAAGGTACCTGAAGAAGTCCAGTGAGATTTGACCATAGGGAAAAAAGTAGAAGGAAAAAGTTTCTTAGAGTGAGATGTGGAAGAAAAAAAAGGAACCTAAGCCATTTCACAACTTTAACCATTTACTCCAAGTGCACTAAGAGCTTACTGAGGACTACAAGTGAAGGTACGATGTAATTAGGCCTGCTTTTTTTTTTTTTTTTTTTCAAAAAACACTTTGAAGACAGTGTGTGAATCATAGAAAAGTGGGCATGTGAGCAGATACAGAGAAAACAGTAAGAAAGGTATTCGAGCCACTGAAAAACCAGCATTTGGACCAATATGCTGTCACTGAGAGAAAAGTGAACATTAAGTATTGAGTTAAATCATTTGAAATTGCCTCTTTCTTTTGTCATAAATGTTTGCTCATTAGCAACTGCATGAGAGGCAGGCTTGACAAGCCCTGGTGCTTCCTTGGGTTTTGGGAAGGGGGCTTGTAGGGAAGGGGCCAAGGAGAATGTCCAGTTTTCTGGATTGAACAGATGACAATGCCACTTGCTGAAATGGAATAGACAGGAGGAAGAGCAGATTTGGAGGAGCAAATCACGATTTCCATTAAGGACAAGTTCTATGAGAAGCCTCTGAGCCACACAAGAAAGTATGGACTTGTCCATACAGTGATCTGGACTCTAAGGCAAGCTCTAGGAAGGAGATTGTGATTTGAAAGCCATCGGCATATGGAAGGCACAGGAGAAGATGAAATCACCCCGAGAGAGGGAGAAAGAGAAATACACAGAGAAACAGAGCCGCGGTTCTTAACAAGGAGCGCTAGTAGGAATCCCTGTGGAATTTTCTTTTCTCAAAATACACAAACCAGAGACCTAATAAATTGGAATATCTGAGGTTTTGGATATGTATAGCTGAAAAAAAAAAAAAAAAACAAAACACCTCCCCAAATGTTTCTGCAATATACATCCAGGATTAACATAGCCAGAAAAGTGATATAAGAAAAGAGATTCAAAGATATAGAGGTCTAAGAAAAGTCCAACATTTAGATCTGAGAGGAGATGGGAGAACCAGCAAAGAGATTGAAAAAAGAACTGTCAGAAAGTAGAAGAGGGATTTCCCTGATGGTCTAGTGGTTAAGACTTTACCTTTCAAAGCAAGGGGTGAAAGTTTGATCCTTGCTTGAGGATCTAAGGTCTCTCATGCCTCAGGGCCTAAAAATCCAAACGTAAAGCAGAAGCAGTATTGTAACAAATTTAATGCAAGACTTTAAACTGGCCCACATAAAAAGAAAATTTTATGTGGACAAAAAAGTCTTGTGTGTTTTTTCTAATTTAAAAGAAAAAAAGAAAAAGAAGGGAAAAGAAAAAGTGGAAATGAGGAAGTGGTCACATGGGTGGAAAGGCTTTCAGAGGTGAGATTAAGGCTGGGAGGACTGAAAAGTGACTACTGAGTTCAAGACACAATAACCTCAGCATAAGGGGTGCCGGGATCTCACGGAGTGATTCATGATGGAGTCAGAGGTGAGGAAAGGGTGCTAAGAAGCTGGAGAATGAGGAGAAATCTAGAGCAAGGGTTGGAGGGGAATATGGGGATCACCTGGGCCGGGTGGTTTCCTCTTGATCACAGGCTCTTTGTTGGGAACAGAAATTCGCTCTGAGATGCCTCTGCTCTCCATAGTGCCCCACAAACTGCTGTCATCCAGCAAGAAGCATCTGAACTTAGAAGGTCTCCTCAGGAACATATATACCTTACATCACCCTGACTCAGTTACTTCCTCTTATTCCAGAGGCTGAGTGTGCCCGGCACCCTGCTCATCACTGAGAGCCCAGAGAAGATGGGATCCATGTTAACACAGGTGTTTTAAGTGGACCTCTGCCAGTAGGGATGTATGGCCATGGTGGAAGGGGATTCCCCAGGGTCTCCACTGTAGACGCAGTTGAGACGCAGTTCGGGGGGTCATTTGATTTTACTCAGGCAAGTACCCGAGTCTCGTGAGTGTAACTGTATGGACTATATTTTTTTGCTACCTAAATGTTCCTATGAGAACATCTAGGGGAAATCTGGACTCCATTGCACCCTTCTGAAGTTATGCAGGCAGGATAAGACATCTAAAGCCAGGAAGCTACCTTGGGGAACCCCAGCTCACAGCTCTCAGCTATTTAATGAGTTTTTCAGTCTGCACTGATGGTAGCAATATCCCTTACCACTTTAAAGAGCTGGTTAAAGGCCTTCTTCGCAGCTGGAGAACTTGCTGGCCTCTCCTTTCTTTGAGAAGCCTGCAGGGGTAAAGGCCAGGGCTCCCTAAGAAGTTCTGAATGGGGGGACTGGGCTGTGATGGGGACCCAGTTGTCTTTTCTCAAAGTTCAGAGAGATCTGGAAGGAAGAGCTAGGATCACAGGATCCTCTCCCTAGAAGAGGGGGCACACAGCACCTGGTTGGGGTTACCTGGCCACTAGGGGGCTTTAGTTACACACTGGAAGACAGACAGAGGCAGGTGAACAACACTTCACCTGTTCTTGAGAGTACATTTCAGTTTTCTCCACCTAATCAGATCCCCCCTCCTCCAATTCTTAAAGGTCTCATCATGTCACTAAAACTGCCAGTCAAACCCCAGTGTCAAGATGAACACAGAGCTTTAAAACAGTATTGTGATTGATGATTTATGATTAGCAAATTCTCCAGGGAACTATGAAAGTAAACTCACAGAGGATCCATGAATACAGTTGGAAGATGTGAAGGAAGAGCCAGGAGCTGCATCCATTCACTGCATTTCAAGAAAGAAAACACAAGGGTACAAGAGACTTAGGAAGTCTGAATGATGCTAAAGAGCAATTGAATGGAAGATGCTTTGGTCATCTCTGGGGAATTCACTACTCCAGGGCATAGTTTGATTTTAGAGACGTTTGGAGCTAAGACCCTTACTTTATAAATGAGATCCAGGCAAAACTAAGTGCTTACTTTAAAAACATCCTTTCCTAGTTGTTCAAAAGAGAACAAACTTAGGCCCTGTTATAAAATGTGGAAACTATTAATGTATCAATGGTCTTAAATGGAAACATTTCCTGTAAATACACAAGATCCAACACGTGTTAACTAAAAGTAACTTTTTTTCCAAGGGATTTTCATACTTTTTGAGCAAGTAGCTACCATATCTTTGGTAAAATTAAACCCTTCCTTAAACATATTCCTTTACATTCCAAACGTTGAAAAAATTTATCTAGAATCTTTAGACACTATTAAATAAAAATTACTCTATGGACTTCATTTGTCACTGCAAGTCTTAGAAACCCACTATTTTAACAATATTTCAAGTGAAATTGCTCACCAACTTCCAATTTTTTAAAACACTCTGGATTGCAAGTTTTTCTTCCCTCTGTGAAGTCTATGAGAAGTCATATACACAAAAACAATTAATGGGACAAAAGAGCAGAATCTTCAATTTGATAAGATCATAGCCCTGATTAAAATCGTATTTCTAGTCCAAATACTTTTTATCTAATTGAAATAGCAGAACAACTCCACACCTGCATGCATATACAAATGTCTTTGCCAGATCCAGCCCTATCTGGGCTGGTATAATTCCACTTCTTTGGTGTTATGTTTAGGTTTCTACCTTTAGATGATTTTTTTCAGGTGTAAGATTTTTGAAGTTGGTCTCTACTTTGTATATTTTCTTTACTAATTTTGGGTAGCCTAATAAAATATATTTAAGACCATTTATGTATAATGTTTAAATGACTTCAAAATACTGCAGAACAAAGATATGACTTTAAAGAGGGATTACACACAAGGTAGGTTTATTTATTGTATGGTAGCCTGAACATTCTTTGACATTGCCTTTCTTTGGGATTGGAATGAAAACTGATCTTTTCCAGTCCTGCGGCCACTGNTATTTAAGACCATTTATGTATAATGTTTAAATGACTTCAAAATACTGCAGAATAAAGATATGACTTTAAGGAGGGATTACACACGAGGTAGGTTTATTTATTGTATGGTAGCCTGAACATTCTTTGACATTGCCTTTCTTTGGGATTGGAATGAAAACTGATCTTTTCCAGTCCTGCGGCCACTGTTGAGTTTTCCAAATTTTCTGGCAAATTGAGTGCAGCACTTTCATAGCATCATCTTTCAGGATTTGAAATAGCTCAGCTGTAATTCTATCACCTCTACTATCTTCGTTCATAGTAATGCTTCTTAAGGCCCANTGCCTTTCTTTGGGATTGGAATGAAAACTGATCTTTTCCAGTCCTGCGGCCACTGTTGAGTTTTCCAAATTTTCTGGCAAATTGAGTGCAGCACTTTCATAGCATCATCTTTTAGGATTTGAAATAGCTCAGCTGTAATTCTGTCACCTCTACTATCTTCGTTCATAGTAATGCTTCTTAAGGCCCACTTAATTTCTTACTCCAGAATGTCTGGTTCTAGTTAAGTGATCACAACTTCGTGGTTATCCAGGTCATTAAGACATTTTTTGTGTATTTCTGTGTATTCTGCCCACCTCTTCTTAATCTCTTCTGCTTCCCAGAGGTTTCCTTATACCTGTATATCCGAACATCGACACAGCATCTCTCCACGTATACACACACAGAAAGATACACACAATTTAATATCAATGGAATTGTCTTACATAGTTTTCAAAACTGTTTTTTTAAAACTATAAGACAGTATTGTCTGTAACATCTTTCCAGACAGTGACTATAGCAATGACTCATTCTTTTTGTAACAATATAGAGTTCCATTATATGTATGCCCAGTAATGACTTTGATCCATCCTTTACTGATAGATATTTATGTCTCCCATTGTTCTCCAATTATTTCCAATGCTATGATTTATATAACTATATCTGTACCTGAGAAATTTCTAGAAGTGAAATTTTAAATTTTGGTAATCTAGGATCAAGCTGTGTCTAGAAATTGCACCAATATGCACCTCATTTACAATGTATAATTAAATGCCCATCTTTCCACATTCTTGCAAATACAAGAAATCACAACCTGTACATCATTTACCAAACTGAAAAGTCCCTTTGTGATAACTCATTTACTTTATTTGCATTTTTTGATTACTACTGAAACTCTTCACCTCTTTTTTTTTTTTTTTATTTTACACAGTGTTTTTATTTTCATTGCTTTGGCTTAAAAAAACGTTACTTCTGAATCATCCTAGAAATATTAATAGGCAAAATCAAGATGATAGAGGTATACGACATTATTTTCTCCTACTTACCCTTCCTTTATACAGAAACTCAACTTCTTCCATACCATAAACCTACCAACTGATAATAGAAATGAATTCAGTTCAGTTCAGTCGCTAAGTCATGTCCGACTCTTTGCGACCCCATGAATAGCAGCACGCCAGGCCTCCCTGTCCATCTCCATCTCCGGAGTTCACTCAAACTCACGCCATCCAGCCATCTCATCCTCTGTCATCCCCTTTTCCTCCTGTCCCCAATCCCTCCCAGAATCAGAGTCTTTTCCAATGAGTCAACTCTTCACATGAGGTGGCCAAAGTACTGGAGTTTCAGCGTTAGCATCATTCCTTCCAAAGAACACCGAGGGCTGATCTCCTTCAGAATGGACTGGCTGGATCTCCTTGCAGTCCAAGGGACTCTCAAGAGTCTTCTTCAACACCACAGTTCAAAAGCATCAATTCTTTGGTGCTCAGCTTTCTTCACAGTCCAACCTTCACATCCATACATGACCACTGGGAAAACCATAGCCTTGACCAAACAGAACTTTCTTGGCAAAGTAACGTCTCTGCTTTTTAATATGCCATCTAGGTTGGTCATAACTTTCCTTCCAAGGAGTAAGTGTCTTTTAATTTCATGGCTGCAATCACCATCTGCAATGATTTTAAAGCCCAGAAAAATAAATTCTGACACTGTTTCCACTGTTTCCTCATCTATTTGCCATGAAGTGATGGGACCAGGTGCCATGATCTTAGTTTTCTGAATGTTGAGCTTTAAGCCAACTTTTTCCTTAGCCAATCATATTCTATCTCCCTGCCACTGTAACCGGGATATCAAGAAAGGTTGCCTGTCGGCAGCGGACCTGAATGCTAAAAGATCACATAAAGTAGGTCTTGGATATAGTCAATTCACAGCCATGTGTCATTTTAAATTAACTGAGAATGGAGATTATGCAGTTTTGTGATAATAAAAGTCTTTTAATGAAATAAGTTCTAGGGGAAGAATTAAGTGAAGAGGGGGAGAAAAGGAGGAGTAGATAAAATAAATAATTGTTTGGATTATAATAATATAGTTTACTGACTCTGTGTGGGCTGAAGATCCTGGGAAATTACAAGATAGTAAGGAAACTATGGAGCTAAGAAAATATTTCTCTTCTTCCTTATGAATTTAGCCAGGGATTGCAAACTTGAATACCTTGAGGGACAAAACAGGTACAGGACTGTAAATGTGGAAGAAAGGCAATGTTGGTACCACCTTGAAGACATTCAGATTTAGAACTTTTTGAACATGATGCTCATCAAATGATCATGACCAGAGACCTAATTTCACCTATGAATTGTCACAGTGATGCCCGCTTCACACTCTAGTAATATCGAGAACTGATGTTTGCCCTGATCCCAAGACATCATCCGAGCGCACATAAATACTTCCTCACCTCTATTAATGCTTTTCTCACCATTGGGTCATTTTTATGGGCTGAAGGTGTTTCCCCAAATCCATGTGATGAAACTCCACCCCTCAATACCACAGAGTGTGACTGTATTTGGAGACAGGGCCTTTAAAGAGGTGATTGAATTTAAATGAGGCCATGATGGTAGGCCCTAATCCAGTCTGCGGAGCTTCCCAGGTGGCTCAGCAGTAAAGAATCCGCCTGCAATGCAAAAGACAGGAGTTTGATCCCTGGTTTGGGAAGATCCCCTGGGGAAGGAAATGGCAACCCACTCCTGTATTCTTGCCTGGAAAATCCCATGGACAGAGGAGCCTGAAGGGCTATAGTCCATGGGGGGGTTGCAAAAGAGTCAGACATGACTTTGCGACTAAGCAACAACAGATCTGATGGGTGTCCCTAATAAAAAGAGGAAACTCGGACACATAGAAACATGATAGATGCACGTGCCCACATAGGAAAGACCATGTACAGTCACAGGGAGAAGGTGTCCACTGCAAACAAGGCAGAGAGGCCCCAGAGACCAGATCCACCGATACCTGGATCTTGGGCTTCCACATTCCAAAACTAGGAGAAACTAAACTTGTATCATTTAAACCACTGCAATAGTTTGTTATGGCAGCTCTAGGAAACTAATATAGTAATTACATATATGCATGTCACCAAAGAGGCTGGACGTTCCTCCACAGCTAAGGTTGAAACTTACCCTGTAGGCCCAGCACCTAGCACAGGGTAACACTCAGTGGGAGTTACTTAACAAATAGGTGTTGAGTGAATGAGGGAGTGAATTTTCTACAAATTGTATAGACTTTCCAACCTGGAAGCCCTGTAAGTTTTTGGTGTATTCCCCTTTGTCATTAAGAGAGACAGATGGAAGCAACTTATTAGTGAATAGAAACAAAAATCCCAGGGCATCTCAGGAAGATTTCCACTCAAGTTGCAGCCAAATGATGCAAGAGGGCAAGTGGGGTCCTGTTTTTTCTTCTCTGAGACATCAGCTGCTAGAAGAAATGCAATAGTAAACTTCAGGCTCCTCATGTCAGCTCTGACCTCCACCCAACACACTTGGAGTAATGTTTCCTCCCTAATGGGGCAGGGGCCACATCTCCTCCCTCCCACCATTGTAGGGAACACGAGGTCAAAATCCTCCTGATGCCCTGGGGAGGGACTGGCCTGGTGTTTAAGCACCCCACCAGTCCATATCAGTGATAAAAGTGTTTAAGGACACAGGCTTAAAACTGATGCTGCAGGTCCTGGCCATTGATCTGCAGTTGGGCACTTACCTAGACTCGAGGCCATATTTTCCCAATTTGTTGAGAACTATATCATGTGGGAAAGAATTAAAAGGTTTACTAAGGTCAATACAAACATAATTTATTGCTTCCCCTCAGTCAACCAAGCTCATCTACTTAGGTCTGTGACTGGTTAGCCAAGTTGGTTACAGCATTGTCCGCTCTGGGGCAAGGTCAAAGTATCAAGTTACAAAATCAGTGATTTTTCCCTCTGTGGCACAGGCACAGATGACTGCCCTAATAATTCAGTAGTATTTTAGTCCCATAGGGAACCTGGAAACAAAATTTGTACAGAAAAGCAATGTAAGTCGAGGACTCTGAGGGAAAACTGCCTCAAAGTCCACGTGGGATACAGCAGGTCAGGAACTACTGAAAGGATCCAGCTATCAACCTTCAAGGTCTAGTTTAAATTTCACTGGCTCTATGAAAGCTTATATTTAAGGAAATATGTGATGACCTTGAGGGTTTCCTCATATTAAATTGGCAAGGTATTAATTCTCTATTTTAAAAATGCATTAATTCTTTTATTTAGGCATCTTCTCAAGGGCTTTCCTGATAGCTCAGATGGTAAAGAATCTGCCCATAATGTACAAGACCCGGGTTGATTTTTGGATTGGGAAGATCCTCTGGAGAAGGGAATGGCTATAGACTCCAGTATTCTTGCCTGGAGAATTCCATGGACAGAGGAGCCTGGTGGGGTACAATCCATGGGGTCACAAAGAGGTGGACACAGCTGAGCAACTATCACTTTTAGGCATCTTGTCAGTCACCTCTGAATTCCTCAGAATGCTTGTTCCATACTTTGTCATTATTTCACCGAGTCCTTCACCCATGGGTGTTAATGGTCAGAATCTAGATTTGCCCACTGCTGGACCCATGACCCAGTCCTTTCTTCTTCAGGCCAGTTGGGTTTTCTTCCTCTCATCATATAAATTATCTGTCCTGCTTCCAGTTCACACCTGATCAATATAAAAATCTAAAATGGAAATTAAGTAGCTTTGATTTCTAGCTACAAATTAGCTTTCCTCATCAAAACAAATCCCATTTTAGCTTTTCTTCTTGGTTGATCTTTTCCTTCCTCAAGCTGTTCTGATTTCACCCTTAACACACCCGCACTGTCTTCATAGGACTTCTTGGTAACCTGGCCTAACTGCGTTTACAGGCATTCCAACGATACTGCTCAAAATGATAGCTTCCATTTTGAAAACTATAAATATTGTAGATTAATGTTCTATTCCATTTATAATGACTTCATATTTCCTGCGGTTAACAAACTAGGTAGATTTTTCTATTGAAAATGCAACTTAAAGACAAGACAGGTTGACAACCTGAGAAAGAAGAATAACGAGCCATCAGGTAATTCAAATCAAATATAATCAAAATTAAAAGTCAGCACTAAAATGTTTATTTGTAGTCTCTGGTACATGAGTAAGTTTCCTTTGTAGGTCTGCTACTATATGTGTTTAGCCTAGTAAAACACTTATAAATGAACTGCTGAATTAAGCATCTGTTAAAAGATAATTATAGTGTCATATTAAGGATATTCTAAGAGAATATTGGAAAGTATTGCAGAGAGTTGGACATGACTGCAATACTTTTAATGACACAGAAGGATTATTCTCAAATATTAAAGAAAACTATTATTCTATTTAGGTTGGTGCAAAAATGGTTGTGGTTTTGATTGTTGAACTTTGCCATTTGATATTGAAATAATTATTAAGTAAATGTAGTTATGTTATACATCACACATGTATAACATCATATTTAATGCATATTTCTTGCTTTATGGTTTGTTGTTTTTTTGCTAATGACTTGTTACTTGCTATTTGTCTTACTGGTATTTTAGATTATGGAAATGATGTTAGACAAAAAGCAAATTCGAGTGATTCTCTTATTTGAGTTCCAAACAGGTCGTAAAGTGGTAGAGACAACTCTCAAGATCAACAGCGCATTTGGCTCAGAATGAACTAAATGAACATACTAATGAATGTACTGTGTAATGATGTTTCAAGAAGTTTTGCAAAGGAGACAAGAGCCTGAATGAAGAGTGCAGTAGTCGGTGATCAGAAGTTGATGATGACAAATTGAGAGCCATCCTTGAAACTGATCCTCTTACAACTACACTAGAAGTTGCCAAGAACTCAATGATGACCATTCTACTGTCATTTAGCATTTGAAGAAAACTGCAAAGATGAAAAAGCTCTGTAAGTGGGTGCCTCATGAGCTGACTGAAAACCAAGTCATTTTGAAGTGTCATCTTCTCTTCTATGTGACAACAAAGAACTATTTGTCCATCAGGTTGTAACATATGACAAAAAATGGATTCTATACAACAACTGGAAATAACTAGCTCAGTGACTGAACCTAGAAGAAGCTCCAAAGCACTCCCTAAAGCCAAGCTTGCACCAAAGAAAGGTCATAATCACTCTTTGGTCGTCTGCTGCAGGTCTGATCCACTACAACTTTCTAAATCCCGGCAAAACCATTACATCTGAGAAGTATGCTCAGAAGATCGAAATGCACCAGCAACTGCAACGCCTGCAGCTGGCATTGGTCAACAGAAAGGGCCCGATTCTCCTCAGTGACAACGCCTGAACCTCACGTGCCACACACCAGTGCTGTACAAGTTGAAGGAGTCGGGCTATAAAGTTTCCCCTCATCTGCCATATTCACCTGACCTTTTGCCACTTCTTACGAACTACCACTTCTTCAAGAACCTCGACAACTTTTTGCAGGGAAAATGCCTCCACATCCAGCAGGAGGCAGAAAATACTTTCCAAGAGTTCATCAAACCCCACGCATGGATTTTTACACTACAGGAATAAATAAACTTATTTCTCATTGACAAAAATGTGTTGATTGTAATGGTTTCTATTTAGATTAGTGAAGATGTGTTTGAGCCTAGTTATAACGATTTAAAATTCACAGTCTGAAACCACGGTTATGTTTGCACCAACCTCTTAAATTAAATAGCATGATGCCACCTCAGTGCCTAATGCTGCTGCTGCCTGCTGCTCAGTTGTGTCCAACTCTCTGCAACCTCATGGACTGCAATCCACCAGGTAACTCTGTTCATGGGATTCTCCAGGCAAGAACACTGGAGTGGCTGCCATTTCCTGCTCCAGAGGATCTGCCTGGCCCAGGGATCAAACCCACATCTCCTGTGTCTCCTGCATTGGCAGGCAGATTCTTTACCACTAACACACCTGGGAAGCCCAATAAAAGTACATACCAGTTAGTAATTGATTCTCGTGGTATATTTACAATTATAGGTAATATACTAAATGGAAAATGTTTTCGTACACTATGCCTATGGATGAGGCAGTGACATTACAAATATTGTATGTAATTTTATTTTAACTTTGTAACTTTAACCATAGTTTCTGTCTTTTATATTCAAATAATCTTCTTAAAAGAAAGCACAAAGGATTAACTAGCTACATTAAAATGATAAATAATTTTCAATTGATAACACTTAAAATATATTTTTATATCATGTTTTAATTTTTTAAGCCTCTTATTTGAATAATTCAAGTATGCCAAGCCATTGTTTCTCTATACTTTGGTAAAGAAAAATATTCCTGGATCATAAATCAATATATTTTACAGAGACTATATTTGAATATTCTGCATACCAAAAAGAAATTGTAAAATGACATATAGGAATTGGACAATTTTATTTATTGATGAGAAGGATGGCAATGTTTTACATAAGCCCTGTCAAACCCTAATTCCTCAAATTTGTATGCTGGCAAAATATTCACTATATCCCAAACAGACATGACATAAAATGAGAAAAGGATTTGCCCAAAACTTATAAAAGAATTAAAATGAAAAAAAAATAATAATAATAAAATGAAGATTACTTTGAATCATATTTCTGCCCAATTAGCTCTAACCCTACTTCAAAGAAAAAAATTTTTTTTCTAGAATACATTAATGTACCACCTTTTATACAGGGCTTTTCTCCCATGGATCTGGACAAGTCTTCATAAACATTAATTAATTCGCACTATCCTTATGACTCCCACTTCCAAGTGCAAACTGTTAGGCTAGGCTAGGTCATGTGTCTGACTCTCTGGATGCTATAATTACGTAACAGTTCTCCTCCAACCAGTGCTCATCCATGGAGCTGGTGTACACACCAATGGATCTTCTTACTGTGGATCAGACAGTCTAGGCTATAAAACACTCAACTGGGTGCTTTGGTATTCATTCCAGACTGCACTAGGACCAGAGAGCACCCTCCAAATAGCAGGGCTCTTGGCCTCTTGGCCATTAGCTGGTCTTGGCATGCCCAAGCCTGGGAAAGTTCTCGTTTTTGAAAGTTTTCAATAGCAAGTGTTTGTTAACCATTTAAAACAACAGAACAAAGCTGACAAATTCAAGATGTTAGAACTAGTGTCTTCCATGTAATTTACACCAAAGCATTCTATCTAATGCAAATATTTCATAGTACATAGTAACCTTCTGCTTCTCAAAGGACTCAGAGGATAGCCAAGTGAGTTAGGTGAGAATTGCCTTTGGGATCACAGGCTCAGATTCACCTGGCAAGTCTAAACAGGACAAATTTTGCCACCTTTAATTCAGGATATTTAAGTTTTTTCTCTTTAGCCTCAGACAGATTAAAGTAGGTACAGAACTGGCTTCCTCTCCTTGGTGCAGACAAACTCCAATCTCTTTTTGTCAATGTTTTAACCTTACAGAGAAGAGACTGCAACAAACATGAAATTTATCTTGCTTTATTGCAATTTCTTGTCTAACTACATTCAGTGGATATGTGCATGTTTTACCTTTGTGTAATTGAAGGACATATATTTTCTGTTCTGCTATTTTCATTTGATATTGATCAGTAAGGAAGTCCAAGTATTGATGTAATTTATATTATTGTCATTTTTAACAATCATAGAAACACTATTTCCAATCTCTTACTATTATAACCAACATTGATATCAATTTATTTTTTAAAAAGTTTTCCTCTTTATATTATTTCCATGAGGTGTGTTCCCCAAAATATCAGAACAAAAACAATTTTATAGTTTTTATTGAAATTTACTTGTATGCCCAGGAAAGTTAAATGGACCCCTTTACAGAAACAGAAGCAGTTGATGGGTGTAATTACATGCATTATTTAGAATAAACTTTGAGCTGCAATGTAACTTTGCTGGGAGCCAGTGTAAGTTGTATTAATTTGCATTGCAACTACAAATGAGACTGTGGATCTTTTCAAGTGATAATTTATCATTTGCATTTTCTTCTGCACAAAACAGTATTTCCCAAAATGTGAAATGTGATCTGTGAAATACTTTATCCCACTCCCTCTCCCTATCTTTCTCCATCTCTCTGAATGAAATTATATTGCATGCATTTTATGTGCAGATAGGTAACACTTCTTGGGACAGGATGATGTAACAAAGATAGGAGGGGCAAGGTTCCTGCTTTCACGGAGCTCCCCTTGCTGCGAGGAGATGGCACACAAACAAAGACAGAGGACCTCATATAACACTCAGTGAAGAACACAGACTGAACCCCATAATCAGGGATGCTGGAAGCATCCTTTTCAGAATTTCATCAGAGGAGGCTTTACTGTAAAGGAGACATTGAGCTGAGAACTGAACAAGAAGGACAGCCTTCAGGGGCTCCGTCTGGCAGCAGAGCTTCTTGGGCAGAGGGGACAGCAGAACAACCAAGGCAGGAATGAAACCTTGCGGTGGTTAAACATTACAAGGAGGTCTGTGTGGCTGGAATGTCTAGTTCACAAGGAAAACAGAGGCCAGAAGTGCCCTCTGAGAGACAGCAAGAGCCAAATCATGCAAAAGGCCACATAAGGTTGAAGATCTGGAACAAAAGGGTGTACTATGGTCAAATGAGTTGAGGCATCCCTGAGTTGGCTGAAGTTGAGCAGGTTTCTCCCTGTGGGACTTGTCAAAGCCTTTGAAACATGAATGTTCATTGTACATTTCCCAGAAGGAAATACAGTTCCCAGGCCTTCTAAATACATTTGGAGGAATGCTTCCTAAAAAGCATTCTTTTCTCACAGAGGAGCTCTTGAGGCTATTGTTACAAGAAAATGCTTTGGGCAATTCAGGGGCTGATAATCTACTTTTAGCACAAATCCAGGAGGCAGCAGGCTGCTGGTTTCTTCACAGTCTGTAAACTAAGAATTTTTGTTGTTCAGTCATTCAGTCCTATCCAACTCTTTACAACCCCATGGACTGCAGCACGCCAGGCTCCTCTGTACTTCACCATCTCCCGAAGCTTGCGCAAACTCATGTCCATTGAGTCAGTCAATCATCTCATCCTCTGTCATTCGCTTTTCCTCCTGCCCTCAATCTTTTCCAGGATCAGGGTCTTTTCTAATGAGTCAGCTCTGTACACCAGGCGGCCAAAGTATTGGAGCTTGAGCTTCAGCATCAGTCCTTCCAATGAATATTCAGGACTGATTTCCTTTAGGATGGACTGGTTGAATCTCCTTACAGTCCAAGGGACTCTCAAGAGTCTTCTCCAACACCACCGTTCAAAAAGCATCAATTGTTCAGTGCTCAACCTTCTTTATGGTCCAACACTCACATCCATACATGACTACCGGAAAAACCATAGCCTTGACTACACGGATCTTTGTTGGTAAAGTAATGTCTCTGCTTTTGAATATGCTGTTTTGTTTGTCATTGCATTTCTTCCAAGGAGCCAGCATCTTTTAATTTAGTGGCTGCAGTGACCCACTGCAGTGATTCTGCAGCCCAAGAGAATAGTCTTTCACCATTTCCATTGTTTCCCCATCTATTTCCCATGAAGTGATGGGACCGGAAGCCATTATCTTTGATTTTTGAATGTTGAGTTTTAACCAGCTTTTTCATTCTCCTCTTTCACCTTCATCAAGAGGCTTTTTAGTTCCTCTTCACTTTCTGCCATAAGGGGTGATGTCATCTGCATATCTGAGGTTACTGATATTTCTCCCGGCAATATTGATTCCAGCTTGTGCTTCCTCCAGCACGTGTTTCTCACAATGTACTCTGCACAGAAGTTAAATAAGCAGGGTGACAATATACAGCCTTAACATACTCCTTTCCCAATTTGGAACCAGTCCATTGTTCCATGTCCAGTTCTAACTGTTGCTTCTTGACCTGTGTACAGGTTTCTCAGCAGACAGGTAAGGTGGTCTAGTATTCCCATTTCTTGAAGAATTTTTTCACAGTTTGTTGTGATCCACACAAAGGCTTTGGTATAGCCAATGAAGCAGAAGTAGATGTTTTTCTGGACTTCTCTTGCTTTTCCTATGATCCAACAGATGGCAATTTGATCTCTGGTTCCTCTGCCTTTTCTAAATCCAGCTCGAACATCTGGAAATTCTCAGTTCACATACTGTTGAAGGCTTGCTTGGAGAACTTTGAGCATTACTTTGCTACATGTGAAATGAGTGCAATTGTGTGGTAGTTTGAACATTCTTTGTCATTGCTCTTCTTTGGGATTGGAATGAAAACTGACCTTTTCCAGTCCTGTGGCCACTGCTGAGTTTTCCAAATTTTGCTGGAATATTGAGTGCAGCACTTTAACAGCATTATCTTTTAGGATTTGAAATAGCTCAGCTGGAATTCCATCACCTCCACTAGCTTTGTTTTTGGTGATGCTTCCTAAGGCCCACTTGACTTCACACTCCAAGATGTCTGGCTCTGGGTAAGTGATCACACCATCGTGGTTATCTAGGTCATTAAGATCGTTTTGTATAGTTCTTCTGTGTATTCTTGCCACCTCTTCTTAATATCTTCTGCTTCTGTTAGGTCACATACCATTTCTGTCCTTTATTGTGCCCATCTTCACTTGAAATATTCCCTTGTATCCCTAATTTTCTTGAAGAGATCTCTAGTCTTTCCCATTCTATTGTTTTCCTCCATTTCTTTGCATCATTCACTTAGGAAACTCTGCATTCAGATGGGAATCTTTTATCCTTTGCCTTTATAGCTTCTCTTTTTTTTCTCAGCTATTTGTAAGGCCTGCTCAGACAATCATTTTGCCTTTTTGCATCTCTTTTTCTAAGAAGAACTAAGAATAGTTGATGCATTTTAAAAGTCTTTAAAAATCCAAAGAGTAATATTTCACAATATGTGAAAATCATGAAATTCAATTGTTATTCTCATAAATAAAGTTTTATTGGGATGCCACTTGCTTTGTTCATTGTCCTCTATGGCTGTTTTGTGTAACCCTGGCAGAGTCTAGCAGTTGTGCCTATGACTCTGGTTCCACAAAGACTAAAATATTCTCTGGCTGTTTATGGGAAAAGCTTGCCATTTCATGTTTAAAGCATCTGCTCAGTTACTTTGACTATAAATCTTTATGTGAACCTTGGATTGTAGCCATAATTTACATATTTTATAGTAAATACTTATCAAACATTTGTTCTATTCCATATTCTACATTTTGCCTTCTATATTTATTTTATTACATCTTGTTCTAAATTGCTACATAACAAACTAGTTTCTTTACCTTCAATGTCCTCAATTTCTCCGAGTGTTTTTTCAATAGGTTGGATAATGAGCACTTCAATTTTCCTATACTTGTGTTAAAGAGTTCTTGTTTGTGTTTTAGTTGTTCAGTCATGTCTGACTCTTTGCAACGCCATGGACTGTAGCCCACCAGGCTCCTTTGTCCATGGGGTTCTCCAGGCAACAACACTGGAGTGGGTTGCCATTTCCTTCCCCAGGGGATCTTCCTGACCCAGGGATTGAACATGGGTCTCCTGCACTGCAGGCAGATTCTTTACCATCTGAGCCACCAGAGCCTAACTAGAGTTAAGCATAATTCATTTTTGTTTAGACATTTCTGAAGCTGGGTGTGAATTTTAGTGTCTGTACCTATATCAAATCACTTTCACATTATACATTTAACTGTATAGCATTTCTTATAATTCCTCTACCTACTCCTAAATTGCTTCTAGTTTCTCAGATGTTAAGCTCTAACAATATTTTAAATATTTCTGTGCTATCTGCTTATACCACTGATTTCTTTTTTCCTACTAATAACCTAATAACAAAGGCTTCTTATAACCGCCATAATATTTTTATATCTTCTCAGGCCAGTGGACTATATTATCCTAAAATCAGGGGAACTATTTTTCCCCATTTATCAACCCATCTGAATATCTTTGAAAGTGTTACTTAATACTTTTAAGGAGACTTTAGTTCATGTTGCATTAAAACATAAGGATGCAATCATTTCTTTATAAATCAATCCCTGTCTTAAACACTTTTCTGTTTAAAATTTTGGGTGTTTATTTTTAATTATGTGCATACAACCTTAATACACTTTCATCGTGAAGTATTTTGGGGAAAATAGAAGTGTCTTTCTGATTCTCCCCTATTCCGTCACGTTCCTCTCCCCAGAGCCATGCTTCTCCTGCAGAAGCCTAGAAACATTGTCCATGATGGCATACTGCAAAAGAGACCGCAGATCATTTTGTCCTGTTTGTCGTTTTCTTCCTCCAACATTTCCCTAATTTTTCTTTTCTTAGTCACCATGACTTATCATACAACATCACTGATCTTAGGGAGATATGGCTAGATTTAGTTTCTCTCACAAATGCTAAAAATTTGTTTCAACTCAACATCACAATCTGGTTTCTAGCAGCAAAACTTTTCAATTTTTGTAATTGCTCCTTTTATTGACTGAGTTTATTAAAGGTCTGGTTTTCCATCTCAGATCTCTCTGATTAATCTCCCAATTTGGAAGCAATAGACACATAAAAGAATTACAAAAGATCTCATGCTTATTAGAACTTCAGAGTGTTCAGTCTTCTAGAATGCTGGAAAGTCCTCAATGGTGAGGAGTCTTTAAGGAGGGGACATATTTAGTGAAAACAAATTTTGAGCTAGTTCTGTAGAATTGCTAAGTGACAATTAAGTAAACCATAACCTATGCACAGTGTAGGCCCTCAGAGATGATTTAAATGCATATAGTTTAGTTTGGGTAGAACAAGCAGGATTGTCTAGTGATGAACATATCAAGATAAATTTGTATAATTTCCATGGAAAGTACCTTCAATATATTAAAATTTTCCTCCCTGATTATTTGGGGATTATGTTAAAAATAAAATGCAATGTCTGTAAAGAAGACAAGGAGGGATGTTTGGGTTTTGTCTTCCTGGAGTTTTCACAAAACTCTAATCAGCACTAAATTGGTCCAAACAATGCTGGCAAATCTGTTCTCTCAGCAGCTATATGCTAAATCCTGTATGTCTTCCATCTGGAAAAGCTGGTCAGTCTCTAGATAAGGAGCAAAACAGTTTGAAGTTTGGAGTTTAGGGGAGGGGAAAGGTTTATCAAACCCACTTATCACACTCCTGAGTTTTGAAGAACAGTGGGAAAAGTGACTTTCCTTGTTAGGGGTGCCCACCTCCTTCTTTCCAGCTAAAGGGAATGCTTTGCTATGCAAATAATGAGCCTGATTTCAGAGGAAGTGAAGGACTCAAGATAGTAAAGAAACTCACCTTTTGGAGGTAAATTAACTCTTTTAAGCTACCACTGAACAAATTACTTCTCCATGCTCTGAAAGTTCTTAGTGCCCTAAAACCCCCAAATCACCTGAGATTAGTTTGCTCTGTGGAGGGTCAGGCCTCGTAAAGAATGAGTTCCACTAGGAAAACATCCTTTGTCTGTCCTGGTTAATGTACATAAAAGAAGCATGTAGAAATCACTCAGCAACTGGACATTTGTGTTTGACCCCAACCAACTGGAATCTGAAGGTTGCCAGTGTCAAGGTCGGTTCCAAGCCTAGTAACCTGAATAAGTTTCAGTTTCAGACTTACTCTGTTTAAATAATTCTGCCTCCCTTTCTCATTACCCTCAATCCCCAAGAAACCTGGTGTGAGAAGTTAGGGCAAGAAAATGGGGACACACACTGAATCCAGTAGGAAATTGCTCACCCTAAAGGTTTCAGAGACCTTTAACATGTCTCTCCTTCTCTAGGTCTTGAAAGAACTTATGCTCACAATGAGTAAATCAGAGGGATATGAGTCCTGCAGTATAAAATTTGTGATAGTCAGGTAACCCACTTTGTAGGATACTTAGAACAAACAAGGAGCATTCTGTTTAATACTGGGACCACAACATTTATGTTGAGACTTAAGAAGTCAGTAAGAATCTTAATGAAATTTCAAAGTGATGCCCACAGCTCTGCTATTTTAATTAGGCTATGTAAAATTACCGGAGGATGACTGTTTACAGCCAGCATACTTTCACAAAGGTGATCCACATTAACATAGATATAAACCATTCATTTGAGACATAAAATACATTAAGGTTATAATATTTATCTGAAACTAAGAAAAATGGAACACAAAATAAAAGCTTTATGAAAACTTATAAATATATTAGCAAAGAATGTAAAGAATATAGAAAGACTGGAATAGTTTCAAGATGAGGAAGTTATAAGTAAATTTGCTCTCTCATAAAAATGTTTCCAACTTCATTTTAATAAAAACTAGAAACAATAGAGGAGGAAAGAGATACTTGCATCTAAGCAACTGGAATGCGATATTATAATTGCACATTAACTCCTTGAGTCCAAACTTTCTGGATGTGAAGTTAAGTCTGCTTTATATAGCACTCACAGACTAATTAAAGAAGGTTTATAAGTTCTTAAAAGATACATCTTTTTCTACTTTGGAATCCTAGGTGAATTCAAAGGAAAATGGGTATAGCTTTAACCATACATGTTGTTACCATAGAGAAAGAGCACTTTATTGTTTTTCATAATCATCTTTTGAAGGCTAAAGTAAATTGAATTCCATTAGAAATTCTTTCTCTCCCTCCCTCTCTTATAATGTGCATGTCTTTGGCTCTTCCCCTGGGTCCTACCTCAATAACAAATTGCTTTGAAAACCAAATGACAAGAATTAAAAAATTAGCATGAGCCTTGGGATGAACAGTTATACCTTTTCTCAAAGGAATCAAGGGCAGCTATGTACATGATAGTTGCTGATACCAGAGGGACAGAGAAACAATTTCGGGGGTAAATGACAGAGCCCAGTGTTTTAAACTCTCAATCAGTGTGCTTTGGATCCTTTAGAAAATTATCTGCTGGCCAGGCCTCAGTTAATAAAACTAAAGATATTGCTAAAATAATGACAATGAAACTATGCAAAACTACTTGCACCTTGGCTAGAGGGCTCAAGGATTTACGATAGGGGCCTTGTTTTTAAATATTTTGTTAGAAATCCAGTTATAAAGTCAAGAGAGATCAATGAGATCTTTTCTTCAAGAATGTGGTGAAACCTACTTACCGAAAGCAGGCCTTAAGAAATTCTTAAGAAATGTAACTCAGCAAATTATTGTTCCAGCCTTTTTCTGAAATTTCACATTTTTGAAGCAAGCATTTCGATAGTAGTGAGCACTACAATATTATATTTTCTGAGTTGTTTGTTTTGAACTGTATAACAGCATTTACATTCAGGGTTTTTAGAGAATATTTTGAAAAGAGAAAAAGCAGAGACAACTGGAACTGGCTTCACTCAGTTAATTCCTCAAGTAAGGTGACTTATGGTGATTTCAAATGGCTTCCTCAGTGACAAATATTATTTTCTTCTGGGACTAAGTGTTGCACACCTTTAATTTTTAATTCATCTTTCAAAATTTCCTGTGATTTTTAAAAAATATTAAAGCAATCAATTTTTTTTTCCTAAAACAAGCCACTTTTCTTCATGAGTGACCACCGCAGTTTTGACCTCTTCATTTATTCCGCTACTAAGTGCTAAAAGTGTAGAAAAATGGGACCCTTGCAATACCACCCAGGCTCCATTGCTAACACTTAACCTACTCCCAGTTAAGTTTCCAATATTGTGCTAGTCTATCTCCAATGGTTCACCTGAGTAATTCCGTATCATTTCTTACTTGACAGCCCACCAGTTATCTTAAACTCTTCAGTGTTAGTCACTCAGTTGTGTCTGACTCTTCGGGAACAGATGGAATGTAGCCTTCCAGGCCCCTCTGTCCAAGGAATTCTCCGGGCAGGAATACTGGAGAGGGAAGCCATTCCCTTCTCCAGGGGGTCTTCTCCATCCAGGGATGGAACCCAGGTCTCCTGCATTGCAGGCAGATTCTTTACCTTATGAACCAGCAGGGAAACCCTAAACTGCTCTAGGGAAAACCTGATTCTCAGGTAATGTAAAGTCACCAGCGTTGCTTTTGCACTCTTCTCACTTTAAAGGGCTTCCCAGGTGGTGCTAATGGTAAAGAACCCACAGGCCAATGCAGAAGGCAAAAAAGTCGCAGGTTCGATCCATGGGTCAGGAGATCCTCTGGAGAAGGGAATGGCAACCCACTGCAGTATTCTTGCCTGGAGAATCCCATGGACAAAGGAGCCTGGTGGGCTACCATCCATGGAGTCGCAGAGAGTTGGACACGACTGAAGCGACTTAGCATGCCTTTCACTTTAAAAAGAGTGTGTATATCTTACACAGTTTGCTCTTTGCTGAAACAAAAGCATCGTTAAGGAAAGTTTGGAGACTTGGGTCAGAAGCTGTATTCTCCTAGGTTCCCCTTATGTAATATTAACACCATCCTGAGCTCTGGCCTTTGAGTGGCGAGCGACGCGCGGCACTGTGACTCCCTGGTCCAGACGAGGTCAGCTGAGATGCTGTCAAGTATTACCGGCTTGGCATCTCATTTCTGAAAGAAATCAGCCAGCTCCACTGGTGCACACCCCAGCCTCCTCTATTCCCCTCCCTTCTCCAACAGATGGGAAAGGCGTGGTGGCGGTTCAGCCGAACCCCCTCCCCCGCCCCCACCCCCACCCTGGGCTCTGTGTCCCGAGGCAGCTGAGAGGGCAACGAGCCAGCCCTGTCTGAACGTCTGCCCTGGGTTCCGCTCCCCGCCCGCGCGTGCCCCGTTCAGTCTCTCCAAGGTGTGAGCCCATGGTGAGCTCCCTAACTCTTGCTCTCAACCCCTATTGAAAACCCAAGATCTCGACCCCTCTTACAGGGGTCTACCCAGGCGAGCTTTCTCCCCAGACTCCACACCCTGCATGGCTGCTTGAACTTATTTGGCGAGAAACCTGCGGACCTGCCTTTACAACTCACCCGCGTGTGATAATCAGATCCGGCTTCACCTGCGCACGGGGTCCCCCTGCGATCTGGCTGCACCGGGGGAGCCCTCGATGCTGCTACACGCAGCCCCCGGGTGCGCCATTTGATCCCCAGCGGGGAGGACGCCCCCTGGCNGCGGACCTGCCTTTACAACTCACCCGCGTGAGATAATCAGATCCGGCTTCACCTGCGCACGGGGTCCCCCTGCGATCTGGCTGCACCGGGGGAGCCCTCGATGCTGCTACACGCAGCCCCCGGGTGCGCCATTTGATCCCCAGCGGGGAGGACGCCCCCTGGCCTCCCCACAGCAGAGGGGCTGGAGCTCCGGAAAGGGGCGTTGTTGGAGGGGGGTGGGGGTGGAGGAGGCGGAGCCCGCCACCAACCTTGACAACCCGCCAAGGCCGGGTGATCCTTGGGGGCTGCCAGCTCCTCGGCTGCCCTGAGCCCTCTCAGTGTGGCGCTGCCCAGCGGCAAGGGGGTGGTGGAATGAAGCATAGTCAAGACAGAAAACAAAGTCAGCAGGTCACCTGGCAGGTTCAGGGCGAATTATGCAACGAAAGTCGGGGAATGCGGGCCACCCCCCTCCCCCGTCCCAGCTTTTTTTCTTAAGCTCCTAGGAAGCCGGTTCCAGTTTAAGGGTTGGACAGGGATCTACCGAGCAGCTCCTCTGATGTGGTTACAGCTTTGTTGAACTCGAGTGATGCTCTCGCCCCATCTTTAAGTAATGGGAACATTACTTGGGGGGGGGAGGGGGGAGGGGAGACACTCGATGGGGTGGGTGGATGGGGTTTGATCCAAAAGCAATGACAAGAATCACCCTACAGCCTCTGTAAGGTACTCGGTCGAGCATTATTAGTCAAAAGTGTAAAAAAAAAAAAAAAAAAAAAAAACCTGCAACCTAAATTAAATCATCATACACATTCAATTCCTTATCTTCCCGGACTATGCCTTCAAACAGAATTCAAAGAGTTAAAACTGCCCATAGCTCATGGTTTTCCATTCTAACATTTTGTGACATTAGGACTATTTTGTTAACTAGGTATATGCAATTCACAGAATTTCACGGTAAATTCCCCAGACCAAATATTTGGCTGAACAAATAAACAACATTATCCATTCCTGAAAATAAGCCAGTAGAGGAGGGTGGATGTTTGGGGGAAGGTGGTTGCTAGAAAGTGACCGGAGCCTGGCAGCCACTGGGCTCAGGATTTGTCCTAGGATAATTTACCCAAGTACTAGAGATCTGCGGGTTCCTCTTCAATGACAGGGACGTTTCAGAAAGTTGCTGGAAAAAGGGCAAAACAAGACGAGGCTGCCTGAGGGGAACCCGTAATGGGCTTTCCCTAAATGATTTATTCGACCTCCTTACCATTAATCAAAGGGGCAGCGACCTGGGGGGCTGGGGGAGGAGGGAAGTAACCCTCTTCGCAGGGAGTTTTGGAGGAACTGTGGAGTCTTGCTGCCTTTGCCTGGGGCTCTGATCTCCTCTCTCCACCTGCGCTCTCCAGGGAGCTGGGGCTTTGGCAACCACTCCACTTCTATTTTTATTGGTTTCCACTAAGCTGCTCCTTTCGGAGGACTGTAGGACTTCAGTAATTAAAAACAAAAATGAGTCCTGCTTCACCCACCCCACCCCCAAGAGTACATGGCAGAGTGTGTGAACAGGAATATGGGGGGGCACTCTGCACCACCACTGCCACTCACACCTACATCCTAGGACGAAGAATGCACTAACAGCCCACCCCACACACTGCACCCAGACACACTGCTTTTGCCCCAAACCCATCCAAGCCCATGCACACACACATAGAACATGAGCCCAAACAAAATAAAATCCGAGGCATAATGTAGTTGCTGGTGTGGCGAGTAAGAAAATGCAAATGTCCTCTGGTTCTGAGCCCCTATATCCCTGTCCTTCCAGAAAGCCACTTCTGTGCCTCACTGGCAGCCTTGAACTCAGGGACAGACTGCTCAAGCACATCAGCATTTTCCTTCTTTAGTCTGGCCCCAAACTGAGCTTTCTGCTTGAAGAAACCCTGGCTCAGAACATCACATCCACCAGGTGTATCACTTACTGCCCAGGTTCAGGGAAGTGGGGAGGAGAGCAGAGATCAAGGGAGTTGGTATTTGACTCTATTCAGTGGGACAGTTTCATAAGGCCCACTTGGAAATTCTGACCTTTCAGTATCTGACCCCGTTGCCAGTCCTCACCTGGCTCAATCTTTTGGAATTTTGAACTCAATGGAAGCCTTCATCTGGGGAACAGGAGACAAAGCGGGAAAGTTCAGAGATACTGGAGGATTTTCCACCATGTGGTATATTAAAATAGTGGATCACCAAACCTTTTGAAAGTAAGGCAGATTACTTGCCTTTTTGGTTAAAATCCACTTCTTAAAAGACACACACACAAAAGCAACCAAAAAATTCCTGTTTAACACACACACATCGACACATGAAAATGTGAGTGTGCAAATTCATTTTGGTGTGAAAATATCGGTGCCTGTAGCAATTGGAGACACTCTGAGGTATCATAAAAGCAGAAGTGGGAACCATTTCCCTAGCTGAGACTCTTACCCATCACACTCTGCTGGGACACACCTCTAACAGGTGAACAAAAGCAGAGGATATACAAGGAGCCCAAAACTGAGTCTTTAATCTGGCCTACTCCTTTCATCCCACTGTTTCTCCAAGGCATGTGCCATCCAGATGGGAGAGGGTGCTGCCTCCTTGTCCTTGTTAACATTAAACAGAAGTGGAGAACAATTCACCCTGGCGAGTCCCATCCTCCACCATCATTCTACTTCCTGCCTCCCAACTTAACCACCCCCCAGGTATCACCCTCCAACTTCTGCTGTACCCCAACCCCACCTTAACAGAAAAAAATCTCCAAAAGAGACAGAGTATAGGAAAAGAGAAAGAACTGAAGATAAAAAGAACTTAGTTTACCTTTAAAATAATGACTCATTTTATTTTTTTCTTTTAATATGTAGTTATAAATATATTTTGTCAAAATATATGATCAATATGGTCAAAACATTTGCACGTAAAGTCATAAATAAGGTCAAGGTGAATGTTTAGATTTTTTTTCTTTTTTTTTTTTAAGGTAGAAGTCCAGCTATAAGGAAGCAGTCTGTGTAGTGTGTGGGTGAGTAGTGGATGGGATGTGTATGTGTGTGTGTGTGTGTGTGTGTGTCCCCAAGGAAGGCCTGATCTCAGCGGCACCCACATCCCTCCACTACCATCTCCTGATAATTTTTCAGAACCACCTTGTCATACTCATCCAGGTACAGCATGGAGATGGCGCTGAGTTCGGTGGGAACACAACAGGCTTTGGGGATACTGGAATTGACAGAGTTGACCAGGGTCTGCACAATGGCGTGGTTGGTTGAGTTGAGGTGGTCGGCCAGTGGAAAGGGGCAGTCCCCGTGGCAGTAGAACGCCTGGTAGCCTGGTGGGGCCACAATCCAGTCATTCCAGCCCACATCACTGAAGTCCACGTAGAGCGAGTGGCGCCGGCAGTTCTTATTCTTCTTCCGGGCCCTCTGTGGGTGATGCTTGGGGCTACGCTTGGCCCTCCGGCGTCGGGTCAAGGCATGTCCCCGGCCATCGTGGCCAAAGGTGACCAGCAGGGGCCGGAGCTGGGCCCAATCCCCACTCCCTTGAGGTAACGATCGGCTAATCCTGACATGCTGGCCCTGGTGGGTCCGTGTCTGATGGAGGTGGGTCACCTCAATGGCCAGCCCATAGTTGGGCTGCTTCTCCCGGGTCCAGCGAAGGACTGCAGGGCTCACATCAAAAGTTTCCCACCGTGTCACATTGTGGTGGACCAGTCTTGTGTCCAGTAGTCGTGTGATGAGGTGCCCAGGCACCACTTCTGCCAGGGGCTTCATAACCTCATAAATGTTTATACGATGAAAGCCCTGCTCCCAGTCAGGGCCCTGGTCCACCTGCTCTCGGAAGAGTCGAAGCTCGGCAGACGAGATCACCTCGTTCTCTGGGATGCTGCTGAGGTTAAAGAGGAAACGAAAAGCAGAGTTTTCGCTGGTCCCTGGGATGTTCTCCAGATGTTCTAGGCACCATTGGGGAGGAAAAAAATAAGAGAACAGAGAAAAAAAAGCACATGAGCTTTTTCAGAGACTGAAAAGTCAAGAAATAGCTAAGAGTTGGGTGATGAGTAGTGAACTCTGTTTATATAGTGGAAGCCTATTTGGGAGAAATAAGCATACCTTTAATTTGACAGAGCAGATAAATGAGGCAGTGAGCAGACAAGCCAAGCCTAGCTAGCATTCAGCAAGCACCAAAGACAGACTCTCCCAACCTCCTTTACGTGTCTAATAATTTCCATGTGTCAACTCCTTACTCCACCACCATCAGACTCCCCTTTTAAAGCCCTCTTGGCTTTGTGTACACAGTTTTCTTTACAAGTGGTTGTAAAGAAGAAGAGGGGCCAACAGAGCAGAGGCAGGAGGGAACATGCACACAGCCACCCTCTCCCTCTTCTTCCACTTTCGAGTATGTTACCAAACATTTCCCCAGCGATCTTGGAAACACAGAGCATGCCTTGTTGATCATGTTACAGAGAGGAAAATAAATTCCAACACAGTAATGATGCCGGTGGATTAATAACTCAGATTTACTTTGGAAAAGAAACATCCGCTAGGAAACATTCAGATCGGATTACAAGGCCCCTATTGAATAAACCTGACAAACACACAGCTGTAATATTAAATTCAGTAGGTGCTTTCGGAAAAAAAAAAAAAAAAAAAAAGGCAGAAAACCTGGCATAAAAGGCTTTGATATAGCAAAAACACACCGCAGGGGCTAACCCACGTCGGAGTGGTGTCATTCCCTTCTCACGGACCCCTCCCTTCCCTTCTGTCTCCAAAAAATAAATTCAGCCACAGCTCTGGAGACTCTTGAAGGTAAGCAGCTCTCTTTTCCCAGTCTCCTGGATTTGGGGTTCTGATGTAACCTGAACTCCTCGTCTTCCCACAGCTTCCACTGCCCCACCCCAGTCCAGATTCCAGGTAGGGACTGACCTTCGTGGTGGAAGCTCCTCACGGTGTTGGCCCGACTGGCCGGGCGCTCAGGATACTCCAGACCGATGCCCTGGATCTGCTCTTCCTCTTCCTCCTCCCCAGACTGAAGTCTGTAAAGATCCCGCATGTAATCCGGGATGACTGCGCTCTTGCTAGGCTGCGGGCGGCGGCGCAGCCCGAACATCTGCAGAAGTGTGGCCTCGAAGTCCCGAAGGAGCTCATGGCTCTGCCCTGAGCGGCGTCCTCCCGCGTGGCCCTGAATCTCGGCGACTTTTTTCTTCCCCGTCTCAGGTATCAAACTAGCATGGCTCGCGCCTCCTAGCAGGACTTGGCATAATAAAACGACCATCAGCATTCGGTTACCAGGAATCATGGTGTCTCTGGGGAGGGGAGGAGGTGGAAGGGTAAAGAATAAATAAACACCAATAACTAGAGAGAAATAGAGATGTCTCTGCATAGGCGTGGAGAGCTACAGCTAGAGGGTCCAGAAGTAACACAGGTCAGAAAGATCAAGTTTGTGTCTTCCCCCGACACACACCCGCCCCTCCTCGCACCACTACCACCACCAGCTGCAGCCATGCACGGCCTGAAAGTAGGAATTGCCCTGTAATTACTTGGTCTAACTTGTTTACAGTCAAATAACCCCAAATCAGATAGCCTCCATCCTGTTAATCTTTTTTTGTCCCAACTGCTATCTGAGCCATGATCTCAGCCTGGCTTCTTTAGGGATAAACAGTTAACAGTGAGAAGGTAAAGAAGGGTGGGGGAGGGAGAGTTCAAATGCCAGCGCTCTCCTCTCCACTTCAGACCTTCAGCCTCTCTCTCCCTTCTCCTCCACCCCCTTCTTCCTCCGCCCTTCCTAGCTCGACTTCCACAACTTCCAGCTGGTTCGGAGGAGGGAAAGCAGAGAAGCAGGAGCAGGGTGAAGACACTGGGCGGCAGGATCTGGGAGCGTACCGAGTGGCCAGAGGGTTTATTTTACTGTGGCTGAGGAGTTTGAAATGCCCAGCAAAAAGCATCTGATCGCGCCCTCTCGCTCACTCCCAGGGAAGGGGGTGTGGGAGGGGATGATTCCAAGGGCGACCTCTGTAAATTTTGACAAGCAGCTAGGAGCGCGCCTCAGGGGCACTAGGTGCTCCCAGTCATGTGGGGAGGGGGGCGGNCCCAAAGCTGCGGACCCTGTCGCGCGGGACGGGAGGGGGAGATATTTAGGCGGTTATCGGTGTGGGAAGGTGGTGAGAAAGCCGCCGCTATGCTCCTTCTCCGGTTCCTTTACGGAGAAAAACTCCGCACTACGGCGATCCCCCGCCAAGCAAAGCAAATCCCCAAAGAAAGTGGTCGGCGGGCCATTCAAGGCACGGCGGCGGTCGTAGGGACGCAAGGCTCGCGACAGACTCGAAAAGAGGCGTCTCCTGAGAAAAGGAGCATCACATGTTTCAGGTCTCAAGGTCGCGGAGGTTTTACAACTCCCGACCCGCCGCAGAAAGGAAATCCCACCGCAGTCCCAGGAGTCGTGAAAACCGTGAACAGCTTTCGGCCTGCGCTCGACCTCTGCGTCTGCGTCTCTCTTTCTCGCTCTCTCCCCAGCTCGTCTTTTTTAAACCACTACTCCTCCCCCGCCACTTCCTCCCCCACCCCCTTCCTCTTTTGCACCAGCTGCAGAGTCGCAGCAAATATTTCTTCAAGAATTTTACCAACCCACAGCTCAAGGAATTACTAGGGTTCTGATTCTAACCAAAGATGCTGCATGCGTGGGTCGCTCAGCCCAGGGGCCTTAAAAGAAGAAGAAGAAAAACCCGACCTACCAACTGCGGCAGCCCGGGGCCTTTTCAAAATCTTGACCCACGCAATTCTGCGGCAGCCCTGCCCGCCCGGGGATCCCGAGTCCCACGATTCCCGCTGCAAAGCGCAGGGCATCGGCTGCCCTTTCCTGGGGCTGTTCCCAGATGCTGCTTCGGGTCGCTTCAGAACTCAAGGGCTCAAGTTGCCCACCTCACTCTCCCTCGCAAACTTGGGGGCACTTGGAGGAAGAGGAGGAAAGGATCAAGCGCTTAGCCCTCTCTCCGGCCGCAGCTGCCCGGCGCCGCCAGACACCGCACTGGCCGAGTTGCGGAGGCCGCGGGCGCCCCTGCGCGACGGTCCACACCCGGCGAGAGTCGCGCTGATTTTTGAACCGGCTTTAGGTTCCCTGCTCCCGAGCCACGGCTGGGGCTGACTGCGAAAGGGTTTGGAAGAGCTAAGTGTTTTGAGACGCCTAGACCCCTCAAAATGCCCATGGGAGGAGCTCCAGAAATGGGGAAAGCAGACGAAGAAGGGCCGGTCCCCGCGGGCTAAGGGACAGTGGAAAGGGCGGGAGCCCCGCAGTCCCCAGACCATCCTCCGACCCTAAGAATATTCCAGGGCGCCGCGCGAGAGCGCGCTGCGCTAAAACCCAGAAACCTGGGGAAGAGGGAGTTGTGTTTCAATTTCAGATTCAGAAGGATTCTTCTCTAATCACATTTTTCTTCCCCAATTTTCTTAATTAAGATATAAAAGCCGAAAATCACTTTCGACTCCAGAACTTTTTCTTGGGGGTCAGGGATGGATCTTGTGGCAATTGTCTTTTGCTTTCTTGCTCGAGTTTTCTCCTAACTCCCAAAATTTGTTCAGAGCTGGCCTCAGTTTACCAACTCAATGTCTTTCGGGGTTTTAATGTCTCACAAAGACTTCAGCTCATAAAACGCAATGCTAACTATCCACCAAAAATTGGTGCCCGGGAAGCGTCTAAGGCCGCTGGCCCGGCTTCCGCGGGCAGGGGTCTGCAGGGACCCGAGAACCCCAGGACCCTCTCCTGTCGGCTGTGGGCCGGGAGGGCCAGTAAAAGCAGTGCGTCCGATGTGCAGCTCGCCAGCGACTCTCCAAAGGACACGACAACCCAGGAACCTGCGTCCCCAGAGCGGCTAGCATCCCGGCCATCGTCCCTACAGACCCTACACCACGAAATGATGGAAGAGCGACTCCCTGGATGCTCCAAGTCCACGAGAATAGCTCGTGGAGTAGGCGTGTTGGGCAACTGCGGTTCGCCTGCGCTCAGGGGCTTTCACCGACTGGGGGCTGGCTGGGTTGGGTGACACTCCCCTAGACGCAGCCCTCCGGCGGTGCGCACGCTCCAGAAACCACAGAACTGCGCTTCCCACCACCGAATCAGCCCAGGTTAGGTGTTCTTTCTCCACCTCGATGCCCCTCAATCCCCTCACTTTCTCCGGACCTCAGAGCCACCACTCCCTTTTCTCTCCGACTCTTCCCGCCGGACAGTCGCAAATGCTAGTCCACGAGCGTCATGTTCCGCTTAAGACCCCACAGTCTTTTCCAACGACCTCCAACGAAAGGCTTCTCCTCTCCCTTTTTCTCCTGCCCTGAACTTACTAAAACGCTGAAGTCGCCCGGGGCTACCGAACGGAGAAAGTGGTCTGGGCAGAGGCAATAGTGTATATGGAAGTGTCTTTCAGCACCAGCATCCCTACCTCTAGTAACCTCTAGTACCACAGTTGGGGGGGGGAGGGGGGAGGACATATTTTACCTCGACCACAACCAAAATCCCCTACTTTTCCCCTCAAGGATGCGCCTCAGCACCCCCCTCTGCCTTGGCCAGGTTTAGCCTTGCTCACCATAGGTCCCTGCAGTAGCGGGTTCGCCAGCAGCAGCTCCTGGGGACCTCTGAACAGCTGCAGTGAACCTGGGCGAGGGCCGAGGACCAGGGCGCAGGAGGCTCGAGACGGCGCGGACGGGAATCCCATCAGGGAGAGAGGCGAGATACTCAGCACTGATCAGCAGCGACGTCGCAGGCTCGGGTCCCTCGGCTCGGATGCCAAACTCACCTAGCTTCCGGGCCGAGCTCCGCTCCCGTTCCCTCCCTCCTTCCTCCTCTGCCTTCTTGCATCTCCTTCCTCCTCTTTCCCTCTCTTTCTTTCTTTCCTTCCTCCTCCTCTTCTCTGGCAGCCCCTCCCTTCTTCCCTCCTCCCTCACTCGCCTCCCTTTCTGGGATGGGAGCCCCGCCCACATCCTCCCATCCAGCCGCCGGGCCTCGCCTCGCAGGCCCCGGTCCCGGAAACCCAGGCAGCGCCGGAGTCCGCCGCTGCCGCCGCCCGAGCTGGGACGCCGCTGTGTCCAGCTCTGGAAAGCGATCGGGGCTCACCTGGGGACCACGTGCAGAGGTACTAGAAAGCATGCACCGACTAGTCGCAGTACCTTCCAAAAATACCCATGGGAGTCTGGGCTTCCTTGACTTTAGGAGTAACTGCTGCCCAAACTGATGATTAAAACACTGAGTAATCACCATTTACCCCGAATAATTAGAGATAATGAAACACCTCTAAAATCAGGTTATGGAGAAAGGAGCTGTTGGATTGGTTTAAAGGGAGGCCTTCCACAAACTGTTAAAGGATTTCCAAACGTTGAGAAACAGGCTGTGCTCAGAGCTGTGTGCCTAAAAGAGGTACCTCTTCGGCTATTAAAAGATGACTTTCCTTCCAAAACATTTTTTTTTTAATGCTTGTGGAAAGCCTTTGTGATGACCCTCAGAAAGTTACCTCTAGTAGACACTCTGTCCCTCCAGACCTAACCCTTCTGAGGACAGAGGTGGCTTGGAAACAGTATGAGGCCACAGTTTTACACAAACAGAAAAGTCTGTCTGTAACTCAGTTCAAAGAACCGACGAGGCAATTAGTTATTTTTGTTGTTGTTATTGTTGATTTTTGATGTTGTGATTTACTTGTGGTGCACCTAAAAATCCTTAACCTCAGCAATCTGATGTTCTAAAGAGGTTACAACCATAGAAGCAACAACCTTTATGGCCACAGGGACACAAGAAAAGATACCCTTTGGTCTGTTTTTAAAGGAAGAAGGAAGATGAGGAGTTGGCCCTTTCCATTAAGAAAGTGCTATTAATCATATTAGCACGGAGGTGGAATGTATAGCTTTAAAACCTTCCCAAACAGGAGCTAAATTCACATAGTGCCTCTGATGGAGCAGTGAGGAAGATATCAGCATCATCTCTCTGTTTTACAAACACTGAAGGGGAAGTACAGCCAGGTTAATGAGACTCGCCCAGAGCCCTGAATTAAATCACAGCCTCTGCTCTGGAGCTACTCTGGCTGCTGGGCAGGGCTGAGGGTCATGGCCCAGAGCTCCAGGCAGGCAGGGACATACTAAAGGATGGAGCAGGGTATACTGAAGTGCTGGATTTCTTTCCCTGGGATAGTCATTACCCTTTACTGTCTCAAGCAGGGCATTTAGGTCTTAACTTTAAAAGATACTGGTCCAACGTAGCTCTTCTCTAAAAACCACCTTCACACACCTCCAATATTTAGAAAACAGGAACTACTTCCTGTGTGGAACACAGGTTACAAAAGGGTGGGAAGTGCATGAGATCAGAGAAACAACTGTGAAAGCAGAGCCAAGGTCTCCTGCCATCTTCCCAAGTCAGGCCTGTGAAGTCTTTTAACCCAACAGAACATCAAACAAGGAAGACAAGCTGAATGGCTTTGGGCAAGCCCTTTAATTCTCATGGGTCTCAGTTTTCTCATCTGCATAATGAAAGAATTAGGCCAGATAATTTCCATGACCCTTTTTAATTTGAAAATGATTTAAATTTTTAATTGAAGTTTTATTAAATATCAACCTTCTTTCATTTAAATCACTGCTGAGCCCACTTCCTCTAAGAATCTCTGATTAAACAGGTCAGGGCAATACCACTGCCCTGAAAGGATGCTGACAATATACCTCCAGCTTCCAACATAATCAAAATTACATTAATTATTAATAACAACACAAAATTAAAACTCCATTAAATAGTTACCTAATGCCCATCCTGGGGCACTAGGCAGTGTGCTCCTTCAGTAAGGAATAAGGACAGATTAAATGTTTACCAAGTCCCCTAAATCAATCACTACTGTTTTAATCATTAACAAACTATGTTCTTTAATATTTAAACTTGAATTCAACAGTGATATGCTATTCTTAAAAGAATGTCCTTNTTTTTTTTTTAATGCTTGTGGAAAGCCTTTGTGATGACCCTCAGAAAGTTACCTCTAGTAGACACTCTGTCCCTCCAGACCTAACCCTTCTGAGGACAGAGGTGGCTTGGAAACAGTATGAGGCCACAGTTTTACACAAACAGAAAAGTCTGTCTGTAACTCAGTTCAAAGAACCGACGAGGCAATTAGTTATTTTTGTTGTTGTTATTGTTGATTTTTGATGTTGTGATTTACTTGTGGTGCACCTAAAAATCCTTAACCTCAGCAATCTGATGTTCTAAAGAGGTTACAACCATAGAAGCAACAACCTTTATGGCCACAGGGACACAAGAAAAGATACCCTTTGGTCTGTTTTTAAAGGAAGAAGGAAGATGAGGAGTTGGCCCTTTCCATTAAGAAAGTGCTATTAATCATATTAGCACGGAGGTGGAATGTATAGCTTTAAAACCTTCCCAAACAGGAGCTAAATTCACATAGTGCCTCTGATGGAGCAGTGAGGAAGATATCAGCATCATCTCTCTGTTTTACAAACACTGAAGGGGAAGTACAGCCAGGTTAATGAGACTCGCCCAGAGCCCTGAATTAAATCACAGCCTCTGCTCTGGAGCTACTCTGGCTGCTGGGCAGGGCTGAGGGTCATGGCCCAGAGCTCCAGGCAGGCAGGGACATACTAAAGGATGGAGCAGGGTATACTGAAGTGCTGGATTTCTTTCCCTGGGATAGTCATTACCCTTTACTGTCTCAAGCAGGGCATTTAGGTCTTAACTTTAAAAGATACTGGTCCAACGTAGCTCTTCTCTAAAAACCACCTTCACACACCTCCAATATTTAGAAAACAGGAACTACTTCCTGTGTGGAACACAGGTTACAAAAGGGTGGGAAGTGCATGAGATCAGAGAAACAACTGTGAAAGCAGAGCCAAGGTCTCCTGCCATCTTCCCAAGTCAGGCCTGTGAAGTCTTTTAACCCAACAGAACATCAAACAAGGAAGACAAGCTGAATGGCTTTGGGCAAGCCCTTTAATTCTCATGGGTCTCAGTTTTCTCATCTGCATAATGAAAGAATTAGGCCAGATAATTTCCATGACCCTTTTTAATTTGAAAATGATTTAAATTTTTAATTGAAGTTTTATTAAATATCAACCTTCTTTCATTTAAATCACTGCTGAGCCCACTTCCTCTAAGAATCTCTGATTAAACAGGTCAGGGCAATACCACTGCCCTGAAAGGATGCTGACAATATACCTCCAGCTTCCAACATAATCAAAATTACATTAATTATTAATAACAACACAAAATTAAAACTCCATTAAATAGTTACCTAATGCCCATCCTGGGGCACTAGGCAGTGTGCTCCTTCAGTAAGGAATAAGGACAGATTAAATGTTTACCAAGTCCCCTAAATCAATCACTACTGTTTTAATCATTAACAAACTATGTTCTTTAATATTTAAACTTGAATTCAACAGTGATATGCTATTCTTAAAAGAATGTCCTTATTTCATTTTATTTTAAAGCACCAGATAATACTATTTTTTATTAACTGAAATGTTTTTTGATGATAGCTGTTATCTCATTTTGCTGAAGCCCAGATACTAAAGTGGCCATTGGCCCACCCACGAGTTTGTGAAACTCATAGTCCAGGAGTTTCTAATTAAGCCATCTGTTATACCTGGTTGAGACCCTGATATGAATCTTTCAATGTATGTGGAGAGAACTCAGCTTCAGCTCTCTTGAGACAGCTTTATTTCTAGCCCACATTTTAGATGGGTGTAAACCATCTATTGAGAAACACTGGGCTGGAAGAAGCACAAGCTGGAATCAAGATTGCCAGGAGAAATATCAATAACCTCNCCTCCACTCCTATACCCCTTCCAGTAACCCTTTGCAGTAAGAACTATCATTTTTGGCAGCTAAAAGATGGCAAAACTGAGACCCCTCAGATGTTTAAACACCTCACCCAAGGCGAATTAGCAAGAATATGAGGTGCTTTTTTTTTTTTTTTTTTTTTGTCTATATCATCAAGTCACAGAGCTGATGAAGACAAAATAGATTCATCTGGCAATTTCCTGAGTTAGCAGTACATTAACAGAATTACCATGAGCTTTGTCTTTAGCACTGGTATGTGGGTTTGTTTCAACAGTTAATCCTTCTACTTTGTTTCTCATTAGCATAAAATGCACAATACCAAACTCTATGCTACACAGCTTGTAGAAGCTCTGGAGAGCAGGCAGACACTGTTCCTGATCTTTAGGTTTGAATTATAGCTTCAGAACCAGTGTCACAGAAAATGAGTTGCTGCAGCGCAAGGCCCAAAAGCAAAAATGAAAAAAATATGGACCGTAGTAGTGCTTTGCTCCAAAAGATTATGGGTTACGATATGTTTCTGTAAACAACTCAGGTTTCTAGGCTGGAATAATAGATGGAAACATTGTCTTAATAACATTTTGTACTTAAGGGAAAACTGATGAAATTATTTTTTAAAGTCTGATAGTCACGATAGTGTAATTAAAAAAAAAAAACAGACTTAAAATCAGATAGCCTGGTTTTAGGTATAGATAAAATGGGTTCATACTACATGTATGAACTTTGGATACATGATTTTATTTTTAAAGGCCACCATTTCTTCATGAGTTATATGGGCTATATGATCTCTAAACTTCAGGTGTCAACAAGCTTTTTGTGTAAAGGACCAGACAGCAAGTATTTTAGGCTTTGTGGGCCACACACTGCCTCCTATTATTTCTTCTTCCTCTCCTTCCCCTTTCCTGGACCACCTCCTTCTCCTCCCTTCTCTTCCTCCTCCTCCTTCTACAATTGTTCACAGATGTACAAACCATGTGTATTAGTTTACTAGGGCTGCTGTACCAAAGTGTCACAAACTGTGTGGCTTAAACAGAAGAAATTTATTCTCTCACAGTTCTAGAGGTGAGAAGTCAGAGATAACGGTGTCAACAGGGTTGGGTCCTCCAGAGGGCTGTGACAGAGAGACTGTTCCACACCTCTCACATGGCTGCTGCTGGTCCTCTGGAAATCTTCAGCATTCCTTGACTTGCAGAGGCTTTAGCCTGATCTCTGCCTTTATGTTCATACAGTGTTCTTCCTGTGTGTCTGTGTCCCAGTTTCTCCTTTCTTTTCAGACCCCGGTAACATTGGGTTAGGAGTCTACCCTATCCCAGTATGATCTCAACTAATTATATCTGCAATGACCCTATTTCCAAATAAGGTCACATTCTGAAGCATCGAGGGTTAGGACCTCAATATATGAAAGCAGGGGCACAATTCCAGTTTGTAAGACCACTCTGAGCTCATAGACCATATAAAAACAAGTCATACTCTTCTGATCCCTTTAGTAAACCACTGTTTATTCTTGGGCTGCCCAGGTGGTGCTAGTGGTAAAGAATCTGCCTGCCAATGCAGGAGACGCAAGAGATACAGGTTCCATCCCTGGGTGAAGAAGATCCTCTGGAGGAGGAAATGGCACCCCACTCCAGTATTCTTGCCTGGAAAATTCCATGGACAGAGGAGCCTGGTGGGCTACAGTCCACAGGGTCACAAAGAGTTGGACACAACTGAGCATGTTTGTACCCTGTTTATTCTAAAATCCTGTAATTTTCTATTCCCTAGTAGGAAAGGCAGACCACTGACAAACACAAACTAGATGCATGCTAGATGGCAACAGGTACTAAGAATAAAAATAATGTGGGAAAGAGAGGTGGTGGTGAGGTTGAATTTTAATAGGGCAATCATGGAATGGTTTACGGAAAAGGTGTCACTTGAGCAGAGACCTGAAGGAGATGAGGGAGGCAGCCAAACAGATAACTGAGGAAACCAACCACATTCTGTCAAAAGGAAGGGTAGCATAAACGCTGAGATGGAAGTGGGCCTGGTGTGTGTCAGGGAAACACCAGGAGGCAAGTGAGCCAGTGGGGGGAGACGAAGATCAGAAAGGTGGAGGAGTGAGAGGTTAGATGGTGATGGTCTTGCACTCAGAGTCAGAGTCAGTGTCTAGGGGGATGGGGGAGGGCCGAGGGTTCACAGATTAAGGAGGCGCTCTCTCTCAGGGACCTGGGAGGGCAGGTGGGCCCTGAGAGTGAGCACCTCCTTAAACTGCCCTCAGTGCCTCAGTCACCTCACCCCAGTTCCAGCCCTGGAAAGGGCTTTGGCTTTAATTACAAGTGAGTCAGGAAGCTTCTGGAGGGTTCGCAACAGAATGAACCTTACAGTTTATTGGGAGCACTCTGGCTACTGTGTTGAGGGCAAGGATGGAATAAAGGAGACCAACTGTTGGACTACTGAACTAATTTCCAGAGTGAAATGGTGAAAGTGTTCTTGCCTGGTAACTTGCTGAAAGTTGAGCCATCCCATAGCTATCAGGCTATGAGATGGACCCTGAGTCTTTTTCTTTTGGTTCTCACTCAGCATTTTTGGAGGTCACCTACACATGCTAGACTAGAGGTATGTGAAGTGCTGGGATTCCTGTGATGAACAGGACATGGTCACTGCTTCAATCAAATTTTTTTTTCTCCTTCCTTTGTTCCTTCCCTCTTTCCTAAAAATATTTTGAAATTTAAAACAAAAAGCCTGCCTCAAAGCTTATCTTCTGGGGAATTTTCCATACCTACTTTATTGAGGTTTTCTGGCTCAGGCTCTCCATTTCCATTCCATTCAGAGTAGTATGTGAATGGTCATGAGCATCAAGTAAGGACTTAGGAAGTCAGTCATGATTTATGATGACTTTCGCGTGGGAACGCTACATCTCCCTTTCAATCACAGGCCCAGGAACTTCTAGGTCCAGAAGCTTCGAGATTTTCACACTCAGTCCCCTCCTTTTACAGATGAGAAGACTGAGACCCAGTGAGATCAACCTACAGTTATACACCAACTTAGTGATAGAGTGGGGCAGGTCAGATTTTTCAAAGCTGGCTGAAACAATGTCTTCCAGTCCACATGCTCTTGAATGTGACTCTGGCACTCTTCCCATTGAGAGATGTGGTCTTAGGTTCCTCTCCTCGAATCTGGGCATATTCGTTTTCTATTGCTGCTGTAACAAAGTAGCACAAACTTAATGGCCTGAAACAATACAAATATATTATCTTACAGTTCTGGAGATCAGAATTCCAAAATGGGTCTTCCTAGGATAAAGTGAAGGTATTAAGGGGCTGTGTTCCTTCTGGAGGCTCGAGTTGAGTTTGTTTTAGTGTCTTTTCCAGCTTCTAGAGGCTTCCGGCATTCCTTGGCTCCTGGCCAGCATCACTCTGTCCTCTGCTTCTGCATCACATTTCCTTCTCCGGCTCTGACCCTTCTGCCTCCTTGTTTATAAGGACACTTGTGATTACACTGGGCCCACCCAGATAATCCAGGATAATCTCCTCATCTCAAGGTCCTTAACTTAATCACATCTGCAAAATCCCTTTTGCCAGGTAAGGTAACATAGTCACAGGTTTGGGGATGAGGACATGGACATCTTTAGGGGGTTATTACTCTGCCTGTCACACTGGGTAAGCGCATGACTACAGCAGAACTGAGCTATGTGCCTTTCAAGACGAGGCCATGAAAGTAACACTGTTCCCAACTGGTTGTCCTGGATCATTTACTCTGAGAACCCAATTGCCACTGCCATGCTAGGAGGTGACCCAAGCAAAGAGGCAACATAGAGAGGCCATGTCGTACAGATGTTCTGGCTGGTAACCAGCAGTGGCCTCAGCTGACCACCACCCATGTAAATAAAGAGACATCCAGATGATTCCAGTCCCCAGCTGTTCATTACCCCCAGCTTTCAAGTCTCCCAACTAAGGCTGCAGATATTAGACAGGAGAAATAAGTACACACCTATGCCCTATTCAAATTCCTTATCCACAGGAAATGTGAGAGATAATCAATGACTGTTGTTACCTTAAGTCGTTAGGATCTGTGAGGCAGTCATAGGTAATTCATATAGAGCGCCATAACCCAGGTCTTCAGTTTCTCAGTCCCACCGACTTTCCACGCCAAGCAAGTAAACCAGGGAGCAAGAATCATTTATTAAGCACCTATTAGGAGCAATGATCTTTTGGAAATTTAAAGGCCTATAGAACTTGTTCTCAATCTTTAAAGAACACTCCCTAATCTGGTGGGAAAGATGTACAGAAAATATCTGTTAGGAGTGGAATTAGGAATCTGGTGTAGTAGTCTTGGTAACAGATGATGAGATCCTGAACCCTGGTTCAAACTGTGGAAAATTCTTAAAGAAACAGTTACACCAGACTACCTGACCTGCCTCTTGAGAAATCTATATGCAGGTCAGGAAGCAACAGTTAGAACTGGACATGGAACAACAGACTGGTGCCAAATAGGAAAAGGAGTATGTCAAGGCTGTATATTGTCACCCTGCTTATTTCAATTATATGCAGAGTATGTCACGAGAAACTCTGGGCTGGATGAAACACAAGCTGGAATCAAGATATGCAGATGACACCACTCTTATAACAGAAAGCAAAAAAGAACTAAACAGGCTCTTGATGAAAGTAAAAAAGGAGAGTGAAAAAGTTGGCTTAAAGCTCAACATTCAGAAAACTAAGATCATGGCATCTGGTCCCATCACTTCATGGCAAATAAATGGGGAAACAATGGAAACAGTGAGAGACTTTATTTTGGAGGGCACCAAAATCAGTGCAGATGGTGACTGCAGCCATGAAATTAAAAGACATTTGCTCCTCGGAAGAAAAGTTCTGACCAACCTAGATAGTATATTAAAAAGCAGAGACATTACTTGCCAAAAAGTCAAAGCTATGGTTTTTCCAGTAGTTGTGTATGGATGTGAGAGGAGGACTATAAAGAAAGCTGAGCACCAAATAATTGATGCTTTTGAGCTGTGGTGTTGGAGAAGACTCTTGAGAGTCCCTTGGACTGCAAGGAGATCCAACAACTCCATCCTAAAGGAATCAGTCCTAATATTCATTGGAAGGACTGATGCTGAAGCTGAAACTCCAATACTTTGGTCACCTGATACAAAGAACTGACTCATGTGAAAAGACTCCAATGCTGGGAAAGATTGAAGGCAGGAGGAGAAGGGGACAACAGAAAATGAGATGGTTGGATGGCATCACCGACTCAATGGACATGAGTTTGAGTAAGCTCTGGGAGTTGGTGATGGACAGAGAGGCCTGGCATGCTGCAGTCCATGGGGTTGCAAAGAGTCAGAAAAGACTGAATTGAACTGAACTGAACCCTAGCCAGAACACTGAAACAAGAGAGAAACTAGAGACCGAGGACTTGTCTGAGGGTTAGCTGACACGAACTACTAGGTGAGGGAGACACAGAATGAGGAGGTAAGGAAGATTCTATTGCTTGTAGCCATCAATGCAAATAGAAAATCTAGGAGGAAAGTCAGGTTTGAGGAGGCTTTATGATATATAGATTCAGTGTCTGGTCATCAATGAGGCTAATCACCACATTTTCACCGTTAAACAATGCTTACTGTCCAAAGATGGAGCATTTAAAGAACCAGCCATGCCATGCTAAGTCACTTCAGTCATGTTGGACTCTGTTGGACTCTTTGAGACTCTATGGACTGTAGCCCTCCAGGCTCCTCTGTTCATGAGATTCTCCAGGCAAGGGCAGTGGAATGGGTTGCTGTGCCCTCCTCCAGGGGATCTTCCTGATCCAGGGATCAAAACTGCATCTCTTACGTCTCTGTCTCCTGCATTGGCAAGTGGATTCTTTATCACTAGGGCCAAAGAACCAGCAGGAGTCACCAAGACATACTACTTCTGCGGAGGAGCTGCAATTCCTACCATTCATTGCCATGAGCATATCTGGTCTCTAGTAGCATTTGTCATGCAAGAAAAGACAGTTTTGCATAAACTGCATGTGTTCCTCACGGTAAATCATAGAAGGGAAGGTGCAGCAGCTGGTGGTGCTACTAAGGAAACATTCAGAATGGGGCTGTGGCCAGGGCACTGCTCCTTCCCCTTGTGTATCACATCTGCAACGGAGTTTCTCTATCTTAGAGGCAAGCATTTTCCCCTTCATTCTCTAATGAGTTTTGAAGTATATAAGCAAACAGGAATTTGCTGCCATTTGCTACTTTCACAAGGGGTTAGAAAGTTTGTTTCTACATAATTATAAATGTAGTATTTGCTGCTCTCTTTGGGAAACTCGGATTATAGCCAAGGAATGCTCCATCTTATCAGTGTTCGTGATTCTGCAAGCAATCCCTCGGTGATCTGAACAGCAGAAACTCTTCTAGGAATTCACTTCAGCTATAAACAGATTATTTCTACTTTTGTTGTTGCTGTTATTCATGTGGGCAGAAGTGCTGTATTATGACTCTACTGAAGGATGGATGGAACAAATATACATGAAACATATATAACTGTTTGAGAAGGAATTGAAAGACTTTGATTTTATGGTCTCAGACAGGAAATACAGAAAAATACAAGAAAAAGAGGTATATCAATGCTCCAATTTAGCTGTATTAAATAACATTTTTCCTAAGTACAAAACTATATAATTTTATTTTAAACATTTTAGAATGCATGTGAAAGGCACTAAGAAAAAAACAAAATTCCCTTCTGAACTTTTTACCCACAGATAATATCATCATTAGTTTGACAAAAATGTTTTTGGACTCTTTCTGCAAATATACAGAAAGGGTTGCAGAAAAAAGTTTTTTAAAAATGGAATTATGCTTGTTCTTATTGCTTTGAAAACTGATTTTACAAACCTAGCCTTTTTACTTAACATGTCATAAATATCTTTATATGTCATATTTTATTCTTGAAGCCAAAGTGAGATGTTTTCTGTAGGCTGAATATATTTATTACATGAACATTTTATAACATATTAGCTTCATCTGTGATACATTCATCTTCTCTCTCCTCAAGTGTTTATTAATTCAACAAATACTTACAGTCAACCTAGTATAAATCAAGTACTGTCAGCAGGAATGAGGATACAAAGGATAATAAAACATATGAAATCATTGCCATCTTGGAGCATATATTGAAAAGGGGAAGGCAAGTGACAGTCAAATAGACAAACATGTAATAGATGGTGTTAAAATAGTATTTCTCCTATTAAGGAAAAATGGAAAGAATTACAAAAGTTTTGCATGTAGACTTTGGTCCAGATTTGTATATTCACCACAAAATCTAATTTAATATAAAGAAACAGTTTACAATCCTCATCTGTGGATTGGATTTGAATGTGTCTTAACTGTACCAGCAGCTTTAGGGAATCATGAGTGTTTCAGTTATCTAGTGCTTCCTAGTGATCCCCAAACAGCATAGCTTAGAATAACACTGTATTGTCATCTCTTGTAGTTCTGTAGGCTGACTGGGCTCTTGCTTGGGTTTTGTGCAGCTGCAGGCAGATGGTGGATGGGGCTACAGATATCTGGGGGCTCAGCTGGGCAGGATGTCCAAGATGGCTTCTTTCCTACATATCTGACACCTCACCTAGAAGGTTGGAATTGCTGGGGGGCTCTGTTTCCATGCAGCCTCCCAACATGGATAGCATGGCTTTATTACAGCAGACTGGTCTCATAGTAGCTGAACTTCTTACACAGCAGCTGGCTTCTTCCAGAGCATGCTTTCAAAGAACCCAAGGCAGAGGCTACTACACTTATTATGACCTAGTCTCAGAAATTATAAATGTCACTACTACCATATTCTATCATATCGTGTTCTACCACATTATATCATATCTATCTACCATACATAAAGACTGCCTAGATTGACTGAGGGAGGGGCCTACACAAAAGTGTGAATACCAAGAGGCATGGCTCATTGCAGGACCATCTTTGGAGGCTAGTTACCAAGATACAGAAAGCAGCGTAAACAAAACAAAATTGCATTTACTAAGGAAATATCAAGGGTAACTCCACAGAGCTCAGCACATACCAAATGAAGGTCCTTCCCCCAAACAATTTCAGAGCCAGAAGCCTACTAATTCTCTGGGTCAATTAAAACTGGCAGTGGACAGAAATGCAGACAGGGCCATTATTCTGTTCAAAAGATGTGACTTTCTGAAGCATGGGGTCAGTAAACCTAGGAGTCCCTTTTGGAGGAGAAGCTGGACTCCTACCACTGAGAGCCAGAAAGCAGTATTCATTTCTTTTCTCCCGAAGGACCAAAATATATCTGAATGTCCAACTTTCCTTCACTCATACACCAGGCAAGCTGTCCTCAGGCTACTCTATCACACAGGCTAGTGGCAGCCCTGCCCTAGCTAAGCTACCAAATACTTAGTTTGGATCAGGTGATAGGCCAGTCTCAATAAGTATACTTACTCATTTTGTTTTCATATGTACCTATGAAGCAACTGGAACCCCTGTTTTACAGATGAGGAAACTGAGGCATAGAAACTTTCAACAATTTGCCCCAGGTCACATGAGGATTCCCACCCAGGAAGTCTAACTCTAGAGCCCATCGTCTTAACCACTGCACTGCACAGCCTTGGACAGTCACTTGACCTCTCTAGGTTGCAGCTTTTCCCTTCACAGGTTTGTACTAAGAAATGACTGTCTCTCCAGCTTTGCCATCTAGAAGCTTTGTAACCCTGGGCAAATTGCCTAATCTTTCTGCAACTTGGTTTCCATATTTAATAAATGAGTATGTTCTTATGAGGAATCCAAGGGACAATGCATACAAAATTCTGTGCTTGGCATAGGAATTTAATAAATGGTATTAGTTGGTATTAATATTATTATTACTTATATTGTAGCACAAAGTTCTTCATTTACGCCTAATATACTCACAAGACGCCTGTTAAAAGTGCTGTTATTTTGTCTGATTTTTACTGTTCCCTTACTTTCCCATCCAGGAAACAGCTGCACATTTGGGCAAAGGGACATAAGAAGCATGGGTACAGTCACGTTGCCACCACAGATGTCCTTGCTTTGGCTGAGGACAGACGACAGCAGCCAGTACTCACAGAGGACTGCAGATATTCTCCTCTAACTTGGATGAGAGGGGCCATTACAGACGCAGTGTGGGTACCACACACTTGTCTGTTCNGGAAAGGGACATAAGAAGCATGGGTACATAGTCACGTTGCCACCACAGATGTCCTTGCTTTGGCTGAGGACAGACGACAGCAGCCAGTACTCACAGAGGACTGCAGATGTTCTCCTCTAACTTGGATGAGAGGGGCCATTACAGACGCAGTGTGGGTACCACACACTTGTCTGTTCAAATGGAATATGGCAGAAGATGCGTGCATTCATCCAATACTTATTGAATACCTACTCTGTGCTGAGTTGCCTTAGAAATACAAAGATGAATGGGCGTNTACTCACAGAGGACTGCAGATATTCTCCTCTAACTTGGATGAGAGGGGCCATTACAGACGCAGTGTGGGTACCACACACTTGTCTGTTCAAATGGAATATGGCAGAAGATGCGTGCATTCATCCAATACTTATTGAATACCTACTCTGTGCTGAGTTGCCTTAGAAATACAAAGATGAATGGGCGTGTTCCCTGTTCTCTTGGACTTCAAAATATAGACAGGGAGATGAAACACATATAACTAACCAGGGTACAGTGTGAGTATTCCAGGTACAATAGAAATACAAACAGCGGTTGATCTCAGAAGGAGAAACTTTACCAGAGAGGTTGGAGAGACATCTTGGGGAAAGCAGTGTTTCATCTGGACTTGAAAGAAAACAATGAAAGGCCTTCAACAAACAGGAGGCAGGGCAAATATTGAAGGCAGAGGAAATGATGTGAAGGCAGATGTGGAGTAAGGTGAGTGAGCCACCTAATTAGAGTAGGTGTGTATGTGGCAGGTACTACTGACTGGCTGGCCCACCTCCATCTACAATTCTGCCTCCCCCAGTCACCTTCCACCATGTGACACTCTTCTGATCATTGAGTCATAAGCAGAAGATTGCTAGGTTAGTATTCTAGAAAACTATTCACTTTATCCATAAAAACAGGACAGGTTAAATTAGCATGCACCTTCCTTCAACTTTTGCCCTTTGCTATCTCTTCTTTCTCCTACTTGGAATGTAGGTGAGTTGCCTGGAAGTACATCTTGAGGTTATGAAAGTGAAAGTCACTCAGTCGTGTCCGACTCTTTGGGATGTCATGGACTATAGCCCACCAGGCTCGTCCGTCCATGGGATTTTCCAGGCAAGAATACTGGAGTGAGTTGCCATTTCCTTCTCCAGGGGATCTTCCAGACCTAGGGGTCAAACCTGGGTCTCCCGCACTACAGGCAGACTCTTTACTGTCTGAGCCACCAGGGAAGTTCAAGGTCAAAGCCGTATGCTTGTATGATAGAACAGAGAAACAGAAGGAGCTTGCATCCATTGTTGAATACTTACACTAGCCCTGGACTGCAGACCTATTAATTTCTTAAATGAGAAAAATAGTTCTCTATTTGTTTAAGCCAGCATACACTGGATATACTTGATATTTGCATCCAAATGCATTCCTGGTTGGCACAAGATGCAATGGTGATTCATAGGAGACACAGTCAGAAAAAAAAATGAGTGGAATCCATATTTTGAAGGGCCACAGAGTCCATTTACAGACTGTGGCTTATTTAATAGGCCGTGGGGAGCCAGTGAAGGTTTTTGAGTAGTAATAGCATTGAAGCTGTGCTTTAGGAAGATTTATCCAGCAACAAAAGAGAGAGTGCTTGGAGTAAAAGAAACGGTTTCAGAAAGAGCTCTAACAGTTGCTATAGAAAATAGGGTCTCCCCATCATAATCTCCAGCACAAACCTTCAGTAGGTATAGTGAACACTTCCTCAGTTATTATAGAGCATGCCTCGTGTAACACTCGCAGTATGATTGTGCAACACACAACCTAAAGAAAATTTCATTTTGTCCCGTGAAGGCAGCTTCAAAATTAGTCTTCCACATCTTCTTTGCCACCAGACTGTGACCCGCCTCACCCAACTCTTCCCATTTAAAAACCTGAGTAGTCGTCATTCCATCGTGGGAGAGCAGCAACAGTGGAGGGAGACGAGGCATGTGGGAGGCATTGTGCAAGAGCGGAAAGGTCTCGGCAGCTTTAAATGTTGGTACCAAGGACCAGGATGAATGCAGGTGACTCCAAATAAGGCCTGTGCGGCTGGAAATTTGAGAAGTACACAGAAGGCACAGGTCTGAGGGCAGAGTGGTGGGCAGTATAGGTTCCTCAGGCTGCTGACTATTGGGAAGCGACACTTTAAGAACTACGCACGTAAAAAGGGACTCTGCTGGAAACCTGTGCCCGCGAGGTCTTCCTGGGTGAACTCTACTTCAACCCATTCCCCAGCTGGTTAATTTTATGTGTCAGCCTGACAGGGCCACAAGGTGCCCGGACATTTGGTCAGACAGTATCCTTACAGTCTGTGAGGGGGTTGCTGCATGACATTTGGATTGGTAGCATGAATAAAGCAGATCGCCCTCCTCAAGGCAGGCGGGCCCCATCCAATCAGTTCAAGGCCTGAGCAGAACAAAAAGGCTGACTTTCCTCAGAGTAAGAGGAAATTCCTCCTGCCTGAGTGTCTTTGAGTCCAAAGGCAGGGGGAAAAAAAAAAAACAGGATCCCTCCTCAGATGAAAACGTTGGCTCTTCCTGTGTCTTAAGCATGCTGCGACTCAGACTGAACTACATCATGGGCTCTCCTAGGTCTCCAGCGTTCTGAATAGATCTTGGGACTTACAGCTTCCCTAACAGTGTGAGCCATAATCCCTTTTAATAAATTCCTTTTTGTATTTGGTTCTGCTTCTCGAGAGAACCCTAATACACTCTACCATCTCTGCTTGCTCCATAGCCATCCCCCTCTCTGTCCAGCTGGCCCAGAGCTGGGGTTTCTCGATCTCCAGTTTTGGCATCTCTGTCTACTCTCTGCCCACGGCTTATGACATCCCACTTCTGCAGCCCACCAGAATGCCTCTCAGTCAATCTGTCCCGTCCAGGTTGACCTCCTGGTTTTGCAGCTTGGTTTGAGGGGATATAAAGATCAGTAGGCCATTCTTGAGAATCTCACCATTTATTTTACAAACACTTACCGAGTTTCTACTACTTCCCAGGCTATGTGTAAATGAATACAAACACAGTATGATTAACTCGCAGCCCTCATGACATGTGATGAAAGAGAAACAGATAAACTAAGGATGGCAAAGCAGCATGCTGAGAGGTGTGCCTCTGGGACTAAGTTGGGAGGTGGAGGGATATCTGGTAAGGCTTTGCAGTGCTGAGACCCCATTTGAGTGCCCAGTGGGTGAGGGCATCCCAGACAGTGAAGACAGCATGTGACCAAGGTGTCACCACACTGACTGCATTCTGCTGTCACGTTGCCATGGCTGTAGTCAGGGAGGAGTGTATGTAATTAAGTGGATGAATGAAATCCAAGATGTAATCTACAATTTACTTAACCTCTCTGAGCCTCCCTTGGCTTTTTTACAAAATGGAGATTATCTCACGGGATTGTTTCAAGGATTAAATGAGACAATGAATGCAAAGTGCTGAACACAATGCTAGGCACAGTCGGTGCTCAATAGCTCTCTTTATCTAGTAGGTCACAGGCTCCGAGTAGACTGAGAGTTTACAAAGACTGCAGTGGTGTGCAAGAGCAGACCGTGAGACAGGAAAGCCAGACAGGAGCCAACCGCAATGGCCCAGGCAAGCAGAGCAGAGAGTGGTGGTGGGCTTGAGGGAGACGAGTGCATAAATCTAAATATGCTGTTGTCTAAACAGCATTTCTTTAAAAAAAAGAAAAAGAGAAAAGAAAAACTCATTAAGCTGGCATAGTAAGTTTTAATTTAAATGCTGTTAAAAAAAAAAAAGCAGCAAATAGGCTATGGAAATGCCTAAGTAGTTTATGAAATTAGCTCTGAAGCTGTTGGCATCTCCCTTACTTCTAGAGTGTGGGGGAAACTTCATAAAATGCACTTTTCCATTAGATTCTGAAGTGTGGCCATTGTTCAAGGAGGTTGGGTGGGCATCTAATAATACATAAGTATTTATTGGGTTTGTGCAAAGCATTATTAAAAGTGTCACAATCTTTAATTTTCAAGTTTATTCAAAGAAGATTGCTCTTGTTCTATAGAACTCTGGGAAAAAACCAAAATGATTATAACTTTTAAATTTGAAGATGTAAGAGTAACTAAATTTACTAAAATTACAAATGACTCTGTAAATTCAACCATAGATTCTTTAGAAATGGCACAGTACCCCACACAAGAGAAAAACTAAAATTCTGTCACAGAATTTGTACAGGTCCCCAAACCACCCGATATGGTTTTGTAGTGCTCTGCTGAGACATTTTGGCAGGAGAAACAAAGACAAACTTTAGAGCTATCTATTTACATCAAGATGGTTTGTTCTCATGAACATACATGAATTCAAATGTTTAGCAGGGCTTGCCAAAATGAATCTGATGTTGAGTAGTACATTAAACAAAATCACTGTCCCACCATGCTTACATTTATTCAGAACTTACCATGTGTCACATAACTTGTCATTAATCTTGACAATTACTCTGAAACATTGGTGTGCTCATCCCTGTTTGATAGAAGGAGACTGCATGCCCGAAATTAAGGTTAAGTGGAAAAACAGGAATTAAACCTCAGATTTGTTGACTCCTGAGCTAAAGCTCTATCCATTTTCATTGGTAGCTTCTTAGTCTGTTAGTTGATTTGACTTTTTTTTTTTTATAGGATGATAGCAGTATGTCTTTAATATTTCAATATTTAGGAACATATACAAAACAATGGAACCCCACTCCAGTACTCTTGCCTGGAAAATCCCATGGACGGGGGAGCCTGGTAGGCTGTGGTCCATGGGATCGCTAAGAGTCAGACACGACTGAGCAACTTCACTTTTACTTTCCACTTTCGTGCATTGGAGAGGGAAATGGCAACCCACTCCAGTGTTCTTGCCTGGAGAATCCCAGGGACAGGGGAGCCTGGTGGGCTGCCGTCTGTGGGGTCGCACAGAGTCAGACACGACTGAAACGACTTAGCAGCAGCAGCACAAAACATTAAAGAAGTCAATTTTGACTAGTGCATCAAAACTATAATATAGCATGCAACAAAATATATTATTGTAATTAAAATAGTTCTATTTGTTTCCCAAAATTACTTACTAGATTAACTTTTTAAAGGGGGGAAGCAAAGTAACGTCACAAACCAATATTTCATTATATAGCAATAGTTTGGTTATATTTTGACAAAAGAATGATACAGTTTCTCTTATTCTTTCAAGAAAAGGATCCACAAGAGTTAAATGAGCTCCAGGAAAGTGTTTCCATTGCTTTAGTTGTGACATGGAGAGAGGTTTCAGGGAGTTAGACTTCTGTTGATGTGAACCAAGCTGACAATTTCTAGACTCAGGGAGTTTTTCCAATGAATCACCTGTATGATTTTCTCCTGTATATTCACGGCCAAGCTGTGAATTCATTCACATGAGTTCACATTAGTTCACATATGAACTTTCATGCAATGTGAACAAATGTGAATTTTAATGCAATGTGAACAAATTTTTAAGTTCTTGCACTGAAAACCGAATATTATCAGATGTCTTGGATAGGTCTACAACTGCCCCAGAAAGACCTTGCTTACTGATCTGTCTTTGCTAGATCTTTTCCTCTATTGTACCTGTGGTTAGGAGGAGTGGTTAGGAAATATGTACAGGGTGCTTCTGACCATCTTTCCACACTCTAGACATTGCCTGGATATCAGTAGCTGGATTCCAATCAATGTCATAGAGAATTAAGTGAGATCCTCCCTGGTGGCTCAGATGGTAAAGCATCTGTCTAGAACGCGGGAGACCCAGGTTTGATACCTGAGTCGGAAAGCTCCCCTGGAGAAGGAAATGGCAACCCTCTCCAGTACTCTTGCTTGAAAAATTCCATGGATGTAGGTTCCTGGTGGGCTACAGTCCATGGGGTCGCAAAGAGTTGGACGTGACTGAGTGACTTCACTTTCCAATAGTTAAGTTCCACACCATCAGCTTTTGAACTTAACAACAACAAAAAAAATAAAAAGCAGAAGAGTATTTACTATTAAAGCCATCAACAATTTGCTGCCTTTGAGAAACTGGAGTCTGTCCATCAATTCTTGTATAAGCATATCCATGACACCTGCATACTTGTAAAATATCCAAGGTTTGTGTATGCTTAGATACCAACACAACTTTTTCAGCAGGATAAAGTTCGCAGATAACGGCTAAGAGTTTGGACAGCACCTGCAGTTTTCTGGACTCCTCCTCAGTGAATATGATTGGGTTGTAATCAGCAGGGAACACATTCATCAAGCCTTCATAGAGATTTCTTTCTTCACTCTCATCCCAAGCTGAGCTGCTTTCTTCCCGCCCCCCCTCCCCCCCCCCCCCCCCCCCCCCCCCCACCCCCCCCCCCA
>SJYA01001561.1:693875-789912 GCA_006410615.1 Neotragus moschatus | reverse complement strand
CCCCGCTACCCCCGGCCAAAGCCCACTCTAACTGTTATATAAATCTTTAACGATCACAATTTGACCATGTTTGATTACAGAGCAGTTCTAATAATGTCTCCAAATGCCTGCTCCCTGAACCCCAGAAGTACAGTATCATGGCTGATGTGTGATTGAGGGGGAGGCAGGGAGCAGAGAAATAAACAGGAGGAAAATAGAGGGCAGACAGTGCTGGGAAATCTATGTTCTCCGAAACCCTGAGAATCCTCATCATTGCTGCCTTGTTTTCTCTCTTCTGATTTGACTCTTAAACTAGACATATAGTTTAACTCACCCTTTGGCAAAAAAATGTTTCATAAACTGTCCCCTTCTGGATTATTAGAAAATATAAGTAACCACTGCAGAAAATTTGGAGAAAATAGTAACATGTAAGGAAGTACTACATCTATAAATTTGATAATCATTCCTAGGTTGCCAAGCTGAAACTTCACTGCCCTCATTAAAAAAAAAAAAAAATTTTATTTTCTTATCTGGCTGCATTGGGTCTTAGTTGTGGCAATTTGGATCTAGTTCCCTGACCAGGGATTGAACCTGGCCTCCTGCATTGGGAACTTGGAGTCTTAGCCACCGCACCACTAGGGAAGTCTCACCTTTTCTTATAAGTTGGCTTAAAAAGGAATGCAGTGGTGAGGGTCTTTGCCAATTTTCAGATATACAGAATGAACACAGAGATGCTATGAGAAGAGGGCTTCCTTTTTTCTAAATGAGGATGAGAGGTGGAGGAGACAGAGCCAGATTCTTGTACGTGGCAAGATGGATACCCTTCTAAAGTCGCTGGAGCACAGGCTCACACATTTTAGGGACTTATGTGTTACTCTCTAGTTTCTACAAGTAGATCCCAAGTCCCTGCCATAGCTTTCTACCAGTGATTAGGGAGAGTTTGTAAATTAGTTTTAAGCCAAGGATCTAACCCTTTACAACTTGTTTCAATGTAAAAGGGGGGGAGAGAAAGCCATGCAGGATATGAAAAGCAGAGACAGAGCAGTTGCCAAGAATGCCCAGTGCCCCAGTACATCCCGTACTGATTGTATGTATTGATGCTATTTAACTCTGAGATCAACTATTAGCAGCGGTAGATAGTTACCCTTCCCTCTTCATTCAAGAATCTTATAACATTTATCGTCACTCTAAGATTATTAGGTAACTCTGCCCTGTTCTCACATTCTACATCAAGGGTTGCAAAGTTCTGACATATTCTGGTTTAAATAGTATTTTGAAACATTTGCATCAACATTTTTATTTTTTTTCCGTCTCAGGTGTACACGAGTTCCCAGTCTTGAACCACCCCCTCCCAAACATTTGCATCAACATTTTTAAACTGAGAAATTTCACATAAAATGTTTAAGTTTTTCACTTCTCTCAGTTCAGAAGATCTGGCAATACCAGGGCTGAACGCCTCCATGGCAATAACCAGCTGAAACTGTGGCCCCCTCGGAGGCCCTATGGCCACAGCACCTCTGCCCCCTGTGACCGTGAGACTGCAGGTGAGCCTCTGTTTCTCCTTGCTGAATCAGTGCTGGTTTTCCTACAGTAGAGAAACACTTTTCTGTGCTTATATCTCAGAGATGAGGGAATTGTTAAAAAGCCAGGAATACGTTCCTAGAAAAATCCAGCCTGCTTCATGCATTAGATGTCTTCATGCCTCTTTATATATTTCTGTTTGCTGCTTTCAGCAGCCTCCATCTGACTTAAAGGTTTAAACTGCAAGACTAGGCCTAGGCTTTAACTTTCACTCTGCCCAAATTGGTGCTGTGACCTTGAACAAGTCACTCCACACTCCACCTTAATTCCCTCCTCTGTTTAGTGAGGCTGTAGGTCTCAACCTTTCAGTGCTGACATTCTCTGATCTCTAAGGAGCTCCTCTGGTCCAGGTAGGACCTGTTTCGTCCCACTGGGCTCTTTTTCATACAAGCTCCCAGGATTAGGAAGACAGCTCAGTTCAAACAGATGACCCTAACTGAAGGAGGAGAAAGGGCAGAAGAAGGCTGGGAAATGAGAAGAGGGGGAAAAAGCAACCCACAGAGAAACTCAACCCAGAGATGAGCAAGAGACAGAAAAGAGGTTCAAAATTTTCTCATTAAAAAATATAAACATCATAAAACATCATAAAATTTGCTAAGTTCTATAGCAAAAATTATATATCAGTAATGTTATAACCATTAGAGAACTATTAAAATGTGCTCATACTAATAATCATTTATTCTTTCAGTAACCCTTTGCATATTATTATTATTAATTTTTCTTTTTAGAGCAGAAGAAAGTGATATTTATAAGAACTAAGTTACTTTCCTCAAGTCACAGAGCTCATCAATTGAGGAGATGACTGAAAAGTTTATACTCTTCAAATAGAATCAAATGAATGTTAAAGAATGGATGAGATGAGTAGCTTTTTGGATTTCCAAATTCTAAACGGTGCTACAATAAGTCCAGCCTTAATTCACAAAGTGTATACTGGTCCTGTGCCCACCAATCTAGAAAGCCGGGGGAGGAAAGGGAAAAACTCATATGTTACTAAGCACAAACCTCCTTTTGTTGAGCATTTTCGTGTGTGTGTGTGTGTGTGTGTGTGTGTGTGTGTGTAGTTTCAGTCACAAACAGTCATGATCTTCAAGTTTCTTTGTTTACTGGACATAGAAGTATATTTTTTTTATTATGTGGAATCTAAATGGAAATTATATAAACGAACTTATTTACAAAACAGAAACAGACTCACAAACTTGGAGAATGAATTTATAGTTGCCAAGGAGGGAGAATAGGGGGAAGGAATAGTTAGGGAGTTTGGAATTGACATGTACATAGTGCTATGAGTAACCAATAAGGACTTACTGTATGGCACAGGAAACTCTGCTCAACGTTATATGGCAGCCTAGATAGGAGGGGAGTTTGGGAGAGAATGGATACGTGTATTTGCATGGCTGAGTCCCTTTGCTGTCCACCTGAAACTATCACAATGTTGGTAATTGGCTATACTCCAATATAAAATAAAAGGTTTTTAAAAAAATTCTCTTTTAAAACACCCAACAATAAAATGATTGGGATATTTTTGTACTTCAAACAAAATTATATTGTTTTAAAAGTAATAAATATTAATTATAGAAATCTGGAAAATTCTGAAAACTAAAAAGAAAAAAGATCAACTATAATTGTACCATTTAAGGCCATGTGCTGTTTAACTCTGGGTATATGAACTTTCTAACTTTTAAGAAAACTCTTTTCGTAGTTGATATTATATAAAAAGCTCATTAATTTGAAAACAAAAAATCATAAAACATTCAGAATTATCTTATTAAAGTTAAAACTAGATACACTGATACATTATTTACTTATTTAATAGGCAGTATTTTGAGCAAAATACAAAACAAAAACAAAAAAGCTGAATGAAACCTTTCATTTTCCATTACCTTTTCAAATTACCAGTGTATTTGAAGGGTTTTGACATCATGATTCTAACATATGGGCTTTATTATAAAGAGTTTTAAACCAAGACCAATTTGCAGAGTCTTAATAAAGGAATAAGTTTCTGCATTCTGACTTTTAGGTCTTAAGAGCATTTTCCTACAATCTCTCCCCCCACCACCTTTTTTTTTTAAAGAGGGCTTTCCTTTGGCAGTGGTTCAGGTGTCATTTCAGAGGTCAAGCATTCCTTGTGTCTATTATTTCATTTCAATCAAGAGCTATAAACTGTTGGTGATAAAACCCTTTTAAAATTGATTCTACCAGTTTTGGGGACACAGCCTAGAGACAGCCACAATTCAGTCTTAGATGACCTTTTCTGGATGCACAAAGGAAAGGTAAGAAGATGTGATTTTAAATGTTTGTAAAAGTAAAAGAATAACCTCATGTTCAGAGAAGTTGGGAAAGAGCCTATCTCTAACTTTCCGTGCCATTAAGTATACTTGGAGAATGAATGCCCCTGATACAAATCCCAGAGGAGGAGAGGCCGCCCCTGCCTAAGCAAGGATACTTGTTTGCAGGTCAGCTTACCTGATTTGCAGAAGATCTCCAATCTTATCAGAACTGGACTACCTGGCTTATTCTATTTCTGCTTTGTTGATACCCAAGCTGGCCTTTTTCCCCACTTTCTTTTTTTTTTTTTTTTTAACTGAGAATGTTTAAATCCTGGGGCAAGCTTCTGGGTGTTCTCAAGACTTAAATGCCACTGCTTAAAGAGTTAAAGATCTCCGTGGCTGCCAGTAAAAGGATGATAAGGTAATCACTCATCCATTGGAGATGCTCTTCTTGTCTTTAACCAAAACAAAGCCTGAGAAACATGGAATGCATTCAACGGTTTAGGGAAATTCTACCACGCAAAGCCAAAGATTACTATTAGATTTTTAAAGTCAGAGAAAGTTCTCATTGTAATAATTTATCTAGGAGAACAAGAGTTTATTTTTCATTTATCAAGAGCTTAACATTTCCTTCTCGGAAAAAAAAAAAAAATGCTTTGAGGGATACACTATACCCAGGAAAATACTCACTAACAACATGTTTTAATTTATCAGTTCAAGCTAAAAACTCCTCTTAGAAATAAATAAATACTGTTTCCAGGGTGAGGGGAATCCCATTGGAACTGGCTGTCCCCAGAGAGGAGGGTTGAGTCTCCGTTGTATCCCCAGTAATTGTTCTAGCCCTAGGCCAGGGGAAAGTTGCCCAGAGAGGTATTTTGAAATAACAGTAAAAAGGATCTCCACTATATCTACTCTGTTGCCAAGAGGAATTCCAGTCTATGCCTCAGTTGAAGCCACTTGAAGCTTAGTATTTGGGAACTTAAGAGTAGAGAGCACTGGAGAAAAAGTGATAATCAATTGAGTTTACTGAGGGTCATTTAAAATTTTTATTTTAGTCACACTTATTAGAAAAAGAAAAAGGCAGAAGAGGAAGAGGGGAAGTGGAGGAAGAAGTATCTTTTTAGCAAATGTGTTCATAAAGTAAGATACACTTAAAATCTTTGCATCCTAATGAAATAAAAATTTAGCTTTTAAGAAGTCCCAAATTTCATTCCTCTACCAAAGTCTCAAATTATGAGCAGGTTGACTCGAGGTTTGAAGGACAGAATTTTGGTAGAACACATTCTCTAAGTAGAAGATGGTTACTCTACCCAGAATCTTTCAGAATTAGGCACGCTGAAGCTTTTTTGTGGTGTTTACTCAAATTTTAAATGAAAATTTTTTCTAATGAAACTTACTATAGGTTATTGAAATGTTGGTGGGAGGCAAAAAGACCTGTGCAAAAACATTTGAAAATGAAACACTCCAGCACATAATCCCTTCCTCCGCAGTTCAAGATTTTCAAATAAGTGAAAAAAAAGAAAAATGCACATGAGACCATGCCTAGGAGAAGAAGGTATGTGCCTAAGAATCCCTCGCTGCAAAGTGCTGACATTTGACACCACTTTGAGCCCTGCATACAGCTAGTGTTGGGCTCCGAATACTCTCCCACCTTGTTCTTGGCCTTTCACTCATTCCTCTGGCCAAATGCCCCTGTGCCTTAGGGGCCACTCCCAATGCAGAGGTTACTAGCAGGGCAGAGAATGAAGCTGGCATCTTTGCCAGGGTTTGAGCCACATCCAGTAGCACCCATCAGAAGGCAGTTCATCAGTGACTTTCAGAGGGCCGCTTGCTAAGCAGGTGGAGATTTTCTGTTGGTGTGTGACCAGCTTCTGCGAGTTAGTGTGCATGTTTAGTAGCTCAGTCATGTCCAACTCTTTGCGACTCCATGAACTGCAGCCTACTAGATCCTCTGTCCATGGGATTCTCCAGGCAAGATATTGGAGTGGGTTACCATTCTCCCTTCTCCAGGGGATTTTCCCAACCCAGGGATCGAACCCAGGTCTCCTGCACTGCTGGCAGATTCTTTACCAACTGAGCCACCAGGGAAGCCCCATGAGTTTGCAAATAGCTGTAATTAATTAAATCCCAGCCACAGTGGTGGGGAGAGTTCCTTGCATGAGGGAACAGCATTAAAGATGTTGTGGCCTCTGTGGTGCGGTAGCTATGGAAGCATTAGGTGTGGTGAGAGATTAGGCTGCAGCCAGGCCATTGTACATTGCCAGATAGAATTATCCTTTGATGTATACTGGGGTCTAAATTGTTTTCTTTCTTTCCATTTAAAATTAAGATTTCATGTTAATCTCCAATTAATTCCAAGATCAAGCTTCTATTATAGCTCCTTGAGTGAGTGATGTTGGAATGCTTTTAGGGAAGTGAAGCCAGAATAAAATATTTTCCAATTACCTTAAATACCTTGCAGGCATGGTTATTAGGCATTGCTGTATTAAGTGTGGGATTTTAAATTCAAATGTCATGATTTTAAATCAGAAATCATTTAAAGTCAGAAATGGTTCACTGAGGACAATAGTGTTTCACATTTAAATAGCTGTTTAAAAAAAATGAGAGAGGGATTGAAACTATCAAAGATGAAAGTTCAACTTCTCAAGAAAACAGAGGATCATGAGCTATGAAATTTAAAATGATTGAATATTAAGTATGAAAAGTAAGTATAGAATAAGTAAGATATCTACCAGCTGGGAAATGTGAAGATGGAAGAACAAAAAGAAGGAAACCTGTAGTTGACCAGATCTTTTTCTAAACTGCAATTTGCAAAGAAAATCCACCTCCACTCACATAAGGGCTTCTTACAGACCCTGACAGAGGGTCAAAAGACAGCTGACCTGGACTGGATCCAGGCATAACTGTGAGGGTGGTTGGGATTAATGAGTCACCTTGTGAGACCTCCCAACAATCTCATCCCAGGTGTTTGCATCTAAGGCTAGAAGGAGGGCAATCCTTTATAGTAAGGAAATAAAACTCTCCTTGACCAGTTTTTGGATGAAGTGCAATAGTGAACACCAAATGATGCCTGAGGTCTGGCAAATCCATCACAAATTTGTAGGCCAGTCATAATTTAAAATATTCTCTTTATCTTCATAAATACAGGAATACTTGTCAGACCATGAGTCTGAGGCATTGGGGAAGAGGGGAGAGGTGTCATCATTGCAGTCTTCTAATTTAGTCCTTCTCCTCTATCTCAAAAAAAGTGAACTTGCATTTTTTAGTCATTTTCTTTTTTTTTTTAAGTCATCATTTTCCATCTACTGTCATTTGTCCTGGAAGGTGGGTGAAAGCAGGTGACTTTCTATTCTCTCTCCCACTCCTAATTAGGGGGTCTGTCCATTTGATAACATCTTGGGGGGTACTTTGACATTATCAGTGGGTAGCCAGTGGAGTGCTCTGAGAGCACTTGTCTGCATCAGTTCTGAGGGGACCTGCACCTGGTTGTTAAATAATAGTTTTACTGGTTACTTAATATTTTTATTATCATCTGATACAGAGACTGCATTTTATGAGACTCCTGGTCACCCAGTGAGGGCAGCTGTGATTCAGTGAAATACTTTGTGTTTTGCACCATCAAAAGATTCTAGTTTGAGTGCTGGCTCTGCTAAGAGATAGTAAGACACTAGGCGTGAACACCTAGAAGAAGAAAGTGAGCTTCTGTTCATTTCAGGTATAACTGTGTATGATGACACATTCTTAAATATAGTACACTGGAACATCCCAGCTAAGGGCAAGTAGGTTGCAACTGGACTTTTTGAGTTTCCAAAGCCACTGAGGTCTCATTGGCCTCATTGATTCAATGCTACAATGTAGGGTAGACTTATCAGGCCTTGAAAAATATCCACAAGTCTTCAGAAAATCATTATTCAATGTGTGATTCATTATGGAAAGCCTCTTATTGATTTGTCTCGAAAATGTAGATTCTTAGATTCTGCCCTATACCTGCTGAGCCAGGATTTCTGAAGGTGCAAGGCCCAGGAATTTTCATTTGAAACATTTCACAGGCGATTTTGACAGGTGAATGTAAAAGTAAGAACCCCTAGTTTAGGGGCCAAATACTGAGAACCACTCAGCACTGGTGATACAAGACAGAAGCCAGTTTCTGGATACCCACATTAATGGTCACTGCTCAAGCACTCTATCAGTGCAGTTTCTGGGCCAATTACTACAAAAGTGTATGAATGTGTTTGAGAGAATTGTGTGTGGCTGAGGGAGTATATGTGCAAGCCCAAGTGTGTGTTTACACTGCATCACAGTTAGGCCAGTCCCTCTGGATTCAGGGCAATCCCACTGATTGCATCTGGTTTTCATGACTTTGCTCAGGCTTCCACAGAACAAAGCTAGACATAATTCTTGTCAAATTTGACCCCTAAGAATTTAATGAACTTCTGACCAGGCACTCACAATAGAGTTTGTTGCAAAGTTTCTTAAGCTCACTTGAACTTGCACAAGTAATGCTGTGTACCAGTTGCAGGCTTATGAAGCTCTTCTCAGAGATCTCTGATCTTGAAACTAAAACTGGACACAAGGTCCATATTTTGAAAAGTATTATTTGTACCCACCTGACCTTAGTAGGCTCACATGTGTTTTGTTACCTTTCACCCACAGCTGCTTGCTTTGGGCGTGGAATGCCTTTCGTTCAAATAGTTCTGAGTGACATAGTCCAGTTTCTTCATGACAAATGGTAGCAAACTGTTTTCTTCCAGCTTGCTTTTTTTCTCCCGTGTAGGCCCAGACATTGCATTTTAACTCAGTTCAGTTCAGTTTGCTGCTGCTAAGTCGCTTCAGTCGTGTCCGACTCTGTGTGACCCTATAGACAGCAGCCCACCAGGCTCCTCTGTCCCTGGGATTCTCCAGGCAAGAATATTGGAGTGGGTTGCCATTTCCTTCACCAATGCATGCATGCATGCAAAGTCATTTCAGTTGTGTCTGACTCTGTGCGACCCCATGTACAGTAGCCCACCAGGCTCCCCTATCCATGGAATTCTCCAGGCAAGAGTACTGGAGTGAGTTGCCATTTCTTTCTCCACAGTTCAGTTTAACAGACATTTATTTAGTACCAGCTAAGTTCCAGGCAATATCCTAGGTACTAATTGTAGGTTAGGGTGGGGTAGGGGAGGGTCGAAGGAGACAAATGAGCCAGAACCCACTGCTGCCCTCCGAGTTTCAACCCAGCACAGCTCCGGAGACAATTACACAATTAACTATACTCAAAATGTAATGAAGGGATAAGCCAGTAGTTTATCCAAAGTTTAGAAAGAGGAAAGGTTACTCTCAGGAAGTTCAGGAACGTGCCCTTGACTGGAGTCTCAGAAGAAGGTAAACATTTAGACCCTCAAATACTTGGGGCTTGAATATCCCACACGTTTTAAGTCTCTGGTAGCGCTGGACATGCTGCTGCTGCTAAGTTGCTTTAGTCGTGTCCGACTCTGTGCGACCCCACAGATGGCAGTCCATTAGGCTCCCCTGTCCCTGGGATTCTCCAGGCAAGAATACTGGAGTGGGTTGCCATTTCCTTCTCCAGTGCATGAAAGTGAAAAGTGAAAGTGAAGTCGCTCAGTCGTGCCCGACTCTTAGTGACCCCACGGACTGCAGCACTGGACATAGAATCATAATATTAATAACTAAAAATATATTGATCACTGATTACTACACATTGTATATATTCATTTAGTCCTCCCCAGAGCCCTGTATAATAATAAATACTGTTTTTTAAATCATTTCTGAGATGAGTAAACTGAGACAGAGATAAAGTAACAGACTCTCAAAAGTCACACAGCCAGTAAGCAGCATTTTGCTTCCAAGCAGTCCAATTCTAGGATTGAAGAGCTTAAACATCATGCTGGAATATGCATACATTTTACACTCTATGCTATAAACTACCTGTTTATCTTTTACCTTTTCTGCCTACATAAATATTTTTCTATCCTGTTTAGCATCTCTCTTATTTTCCTTCAATATTTCTACTGCTTGGGGAGATGAATGATTATAGATTTTTTAAGGTGTTATTTTGCTTTTAATCTCAATATTTTCTGGGTACTCACAGATGGGCCCAACTTGCACAACACACATCCAAAGTGAGGTTTTCCTTCACGCTCCTGGTGTGCTGTCCCTAGGGCCCACTGCCGAAGAACCAATGAGAAGGCCCACCAAAGACGGCATGGCTGTGAATCTTTAAACAAACCTAGACCTACATTAATAAAGATATAAATGTATGTCAAAATGGTTCTGCTTAAGTACCATTTTTGCCCCAACTCCTGCTATCCCCTCCTTGTGAAGTGAGTACAAGTCACTCAGTCATGTCTAACTCTTTGTGACCCCATGGACTACATAGTCAGTGGAATTCTCCAGGCCAGAATACTGGAGTGGGTAGCCATTCCCTTCTCCAGGGGGATCCTCCCAATCCAGGGATCAAATCCAGGTCTTCCACATTGCAGGTGGATACCAGCTGAGCTACGAGGGAAGCCCAAGAATCTTGGAGTGCATAGCCCATTCCTTCTCCAGTGAATCTTCCTGATACAGGAATCGAGCTGGGGTATCCTGCCTCGCAGGCAGATTCTTTACCAACTGAGCTATCAGAGAAGCCCAAGCGAAAGTAAAAGTCATCCAGTCATATCTGACTCTTTGTGACCCCATGGAATATACAGTCCATGGAATTCTCCAACCCACATCTTTTATGTTTCCTTCATTGGCAGGTGAATTCTTTACCACTGAGTCACCTGGGAATCCTGTCCCCTTCTTGGGCATTCTTAATTTTTGCCCTAGGAAGGCAGAAACTTCTCAATCAGATGCTCTCAGACCTTTGCACTTTTAGACACTCAGAAGTGCCAAGTTGACAGCCAGCTAGGGAGAACCCACAGTAGGAAGCAGCACATTCATGGGCATTGAGAGTCTTAAGAATCCAGAAAAATAAGAGTCAACAGACCAAAAAGGACACAGCTTTGCCTCTTGCCAGCTTTAATCTCTATTAAAGAGATTTAATGTGTGCCCATTTAATCTCTCTGCACCTCAGTTAATACCCCTGTGAAGTAGAGATAAGATATGTGTTTTTTTTTGTGAGGGCTAAATGAAGTAATGTTTATAAAATGCTTAGCATAGTCCATCCTAAAGGAAATCAGTCCTGAATATTCATTGGAAAGACTGATGCTGAAGCTGAAACTTCAATACTTTGGCCACCTGATGCAAAAACCTGACTCATTTGGAAAGACCCTGATGGTGGGAAAGACTGAAGGCGAGAGGAGGTGACGAGAGAGGATGAGATGGCTGGATGGCATCACCGACTCAATGGACACGAGTTTGAGTAAACTCTGGGAGTTGGTGATGGACAGAGAGGCCTGACGTGCTGCAGTCCATGGGGTTGCAAAGAATAGGATACGACTGAGAGGCTGAACTGAACTAGCATAGTACATGCCACATGGTAAAGAGACCTTAGTTACAATTTTTTGATTTGATTATAATGCGGATATCACAGTAGGGGATACTCTGAGGGTCAAAGGGGAGGAATCAAAGCAAACACCTGAGAACTGAGTACTCCACTGAAAACTGTGCTGTCTCCTTTGACTTTTTTTCCCCATTTGGTCCAAAGAGGTACTGTATTAAAGCAGCACATTTAGGGGGAAGAAAAGCTAGGCAGTAGTGCTGAGCACAGTACCACTGAGACCCCAAATGTTTTCCAGGCACTGTTCCTTCCACGCCAGGGCCCAACCGCACCCATAAATCCACTCTTGCTTGAACTTCATCCCCACATCTCATGGTCTGTCCTTCTCTGAGGGGCCTGAAGGGCTGGCTTCTGTTTCCATTTCACTGATGGGCCATTCCTTTAGCCATGCCCAGTCCTGGCTTCACACACATGTGCTTTCCATTCTTTGAGACTTTGTCTTTGGGATTCCCTGATAGTTCAGTTGGTAAAGAATCTGCCTGCAACGCAGGAGACCCCAGTTAGATTCCTGGGTTGGGAAGTTCCACTGGAGAAGGGATAGGCTACCTACCCCAGGATTCTTGGGCTTCTCTTGTGGCTTAGCCGGTGAAGAATTCACCTGTAATGTGGGAGACCTGGGTTTGATCCCTGGGTTGGGAAGATACCCTGGAGTGGGGAAAGGCTACCCACTCCAGTATTCTGGCCTGGAGAATTCCTTGGACTGTATCAGACCAGGGGGTAGCAAAGAGTCAGACATGACTAAGTGACTTTCACTTCACTTTACTTCAATTTGATTTNAGACCTGGGTTTGATCCCTGGGTTGGGAAGATACCCTGGAGTGGGGAAAGGCTACCCACTCCAGTATTCTGGCCTGGAGAATTCCTTGGACTGTATCAGACCAGGGGGTAGCAAAGAGTCAGACATGACTAAGTGACTTTCACTTCACTTTACTTCAATTTGATTTTTAAATTATGTAGAACCCTGTGATTTAACTTCTAAACATTTGTGAATTTTCCAAGCATCTCTCTATTGTTGACTTTTGTTTAACTCGACTATGGTCTGAGAAAATAATTTGTGTGATTTCTATGCTTTCAGCTTTGTTAAGGCTGGCTTTATGACTCAGGATATGGTCTATGTTGGTGAACGGTCCATGTGCACTTGAGAAGAATATGTATTCCACTGCTGTTGGAGGCAGTGTCTGTGAGAGTCAGTAAGGTCAAGTTGCTGGACAGTGCCATTTTGATCATCTAAATCCTTACTGGGGCTTCCCTGGTGGCTCAGATGGTAAAGAATCTGCAATGTGGGAGACCTGAGTTCGATTCCTGGGTTTGGAAGATACCCTGGAGGAGGGCATGGCAACACACTCAAGTATTCTTGCCTGGAGAATCCCCATGGACAGAGGAGCTTGGCAGGCTACAGTCCACAAGGTCGCAAAGAGTCGGACATGACTGAGCAACTAAGCATAGCACACAAATCTTTATTTATTTTCTGCTGCATGTTTTATCAATTACTGACAGAAGGGTCCTGAAGTCTCCAATTATAATTGTATATTTGTCTGTTTATTTTTAAATATTTATTTTTATTTGGCTGCATCCAATCTTAGTTGAGGCATGTGGGTTGAGCATGTGGATCTTAGTTCTCCAACTAATGATCAAACCTGTGTTTCCTGCATTCAGTTCAGTTCAGTTCAGTCGCTCAGTCTTGTCCGACTCTTTGCAACCCCATGAATCACAGCACGNTCCCATCACTTCATGGGAAATAGACAGGGAAACAGTGGAAACAGTGTCAGACTTTATTTTTCTGGGTTCCAAAATCACTGCAGATGGTGACTGCAGCCAAGAAATCAAAAGACGCTTACTCCTTGGAAGAAAAGTTATGACCAACCTAGATAGCATATTCAAGAGCAGAAATCTTACTTTGCCAAGTAAGGTCCTTCTAGTCAAGACTATGGTTTTCTCAGTATTCATGTATGGATGTGAGAGTTGAACTGTGAAGAAGGCTGAGTGCCAAAGATTTGATGCTTATGAATTGTGGTGTTGGAGAAGACTTTTGAGAGTCCCTTGGACTGCAATCAGTCCATTCTGAAGGAGATCGGCCCTGGGATTTCTTTGGAAGGAATGATGCTGAAGCTGAAGCTCCAGTATTTTGGCCACCTCATGCGAAGGGTTGACTCATTGGAAAAGACTCTGATGCTGGGAGGGATCGGGGGCAGGAGGAGAAGGGGACGACCGAGGATGAGATGGCTGNGGTGTTGGAGAAGACTTTTGAGAGTCCCTTGGACTGCAATCAGTCCATTCTGAAGGAGATCGGCCCTGGGATTTCTTTGGAAGGAATGATGCTGAAGCTGAAGCTCCAGTATTTTGGCCACCTCATGCGAAGGGTTGACTCATTGGAAAAGACTCTGATGCTGGGAGGGATTGGGGGCAGGAGGAGAAGGGGACGACCGAGGATGAGATGGCTGGATGGCATCACCGACTCGATGGGCATGAGTCTGGATGAACTCTGGGAGTTGGTGATGGACAGGGAGGCCTGGCATGCTGCAATTCATGGGGTTGCAAAGAGTCAGACACGACTGAGTGGCTGAACTGAACCAAACTGATAATTAAGTACTAAATACTGAGATGCTGCCTAGGATTGTTGTGGGAGCTCAAAGGAAGGAGCCATCTATCTGGGGTATAGTTACTAGGAAAGATATTATAGACAAGTTGAGGCTTGAGTTGGATATGTGTTTCTCTAAATGCCAAAACAAAAAGCTATGGCTTTCTCTAAGTGTATATATATATGTATGAATGATTTAGGTGACATCCACTTTTCAAAAAATAACCTGTTAGGAAAATATACCTGACACAGACTCAATAGGATTTAGGTGCATACTTGTAGATTTGAGACAAGTTTTAGAGCCAGAAGTAAGTGGCAGAGTGGTGAGGGTAGTGGTGAGAAATATGTGCTTAACGAACGGGTGATTACCTGGCAGTCTTACTCCCCAAGCATCGGCCCGCCCTACAGAGTATCCCTGGCCTACTCTGAAACTCCTGGAGTTCTGCCAAGTGTGAGTGGACATCCCTTGAAGGCCTCTTTCTGTGAGAAACTAGCTGCTGCTTCCCTTTTCTCACTACTTGAAAGAGCTACCACACCACTAACTCTTAACCAGTCCAATATATTCTCTGTAAGCGAAGTGAACAACACCTTACTACATCACTTCTACGAGTCTGTTACTGCTGGTTGAACTAAAAGTTGGTTCAGACTTTGCTGGATTTGTGGGCAATAGGAATGGGTGGTTATTTACCAGCGTGTTTCAAAAGTCTTATGTTTTTATATACCCTTTGATCCAACCATTCGACATCCAGGAATTTCCTTTTTATTTAATAAAAACATACTGCAGATACTGTTTTAAGTTTTAAGTGCTTAAAAAGCTCAATACATTTAATCTTCATAATAATCTCATGTGATAGGCATTATTTCTCTACAGTGAAAGAGAATGAGACACAGAGGGGCTAGTAACTTGTCCGTTGCCATCAGCTAGTGTCAGAACCAGCACTTTAAAAAATTTATTTATTTAAATTGGAGGCTAATTACTTTACAGCATTGTAGTGGTTTTTGCCATACATTGACATGAATCAGCCATTGGTGTACATGTGTTCCTCATCCTGAATCCCCCTCCCACTTCCTTCCCCATCCCATCCCTCAGGGTGATCCCTGTGCACCAGCCCCAAGCACCCTGTCTCATGCATCAAACCTGGACTGGCGATCTGTTTCACATATGATAATATATATGTTTCAATGCTATTCTCTCAAATCATCCCACCTTCGCCATCTCCCAGAGTCCAAAAGACTGTTCTTTATATCTGTGTCTCTTTTGTTGTCTCGCATATGGGGTCATCATTTCTAAATTCCATATATATGCATTAGTATACTGTATTGGTGTTTTTCTTTCTGGCTTACTTCACTCTGTATAATAGGCTCGTTTCATCCACCTCATTAGAACTGATTCAAATGCATTCTTTTTAATGGCTGAGTAATATTCTATTGTGTATATGTACCACAGCTTTCTTATCCATTTGTCTGCTGATGGACATCTAGGTTGCTTCCATGTCCTGGCTATTATAAACAGTGCTGCAGTTTTGAACATTGGGGTATACGTGTCTCCTTCAATTGTGGTTTCCTTGGTGAGTATGCCCAGCAGTGGGATTGCTGGGTCATATGGCAGTTCTATTTCCAGTTTTTTAAGGAATCTCCACACTGTTCTCCATAGTGGCTGTACTAGTTTGCATTCCCACTAACAATGTAAGAGGGCAGAACCAGCATTTAAACTCATGCTGTCTGACTCTAGAGTCCTTGATGCTAAAGGATATCAACACTTAATATTCACTGGAAATACTGAGACTGAAGCTGAGGCACCANATGCCCAGCAGTGGGATTGCTGGGTCATATGGCAGTTCTATTTCCAGTTTTTTAAGGAATCTCCACACTGTTCTCCATAGTGGCTGTACTAGTTTGCATTCCCACTAACAATGTAAGAGGGCAGAACCAGCATTTAAACTCATGCTGTCTGACTCTAGAGTCCTTGATGCTAAAGGATATCAACACTTAATATTCACTGGAAATACTGAGACTGAAGCTGAGGCACCAGTACTTGGGCCACCTGATTGGAAGACCTGACTCATTGGAAAAGACCCTGATGCTGGGAAAGATTAAAGGCAGGGGGAGAAGGAGACAACAGAGGACAAGATGGTTGGATGGCATCACTGACTCAAAGGACATGAGTTTGAGCAAACCTGGGAGATGGTGAAGGACAGGGAAGCCTAGCATGCTGCAGTCCATGGGGCTGCAAAGTGTTGGACATGACTAAGTAACTGAACAGCAATAATAACACTATACTGCCTGTGATAGTCAATTTTATATGTTGATTTGACAGCAAAACCCAGATTAAACATTGTTTCTGGGTGTGTGTGTGTGTAGTTATTTCTGGGTAAGATTAGCTTGTGAATTGGTAGATTCAGTGGATGTCCCTCTGCAATGAGGGTGGGCATCATCCAGTCTGCTTAGGGCCTGAACAGAACAAAAGGCAGAAGAAGGAGGAGGCTCCTGTCTTTTTTCCTGCCTCACTGATTGAGCTGGGGCATCTTTTCTCATTTTCTCTTGCCCTTGGACTGAGACTTATGCCATCAGCTCCTCTGGTTCTCAGGCCTTCAGACTCTAACCAAATTATACCACTGGCTTTCCTGGGTCTCCACCGTGCAGACAGTAGATTGTAGGACTTAGCCTCCATTATTGTGTGAGCCAATTCTTCATAATAAAAGAGAGAGAGTATATATATATATATATATATATATGTAAATACATTAATAATAAACAAATTATTTATTAATAAATACATTATACATACATACCATATACGTGTATATGGTATGTATATACAAATACATGTATACAAATAATAAACATATTATATATACATATATATATAAAAGAGAGAGAGTATATATATGATAAATACATATCCAACAGAATATAAACATGCATATCTATTTCCCTAGAGAACCCTGATTTATATGCCACCTAAACAGTCAGCATGGATGCCTATGGTGTGCCAAGCACAGACCCTGCTCCCATGGAACTACTGACTTAGTGTTTTTCTAACTGAGGGTTAAAACTCATCTATGAAACATAAATTTAGTGGATTGTGACCAGAATTTCTTTAAAACTGATGTAGAAAAAAGGAGAAGTTACCAGAAAATAAGCTTTGCTTCATGACATTTTTTCCACTTCTGTGTGTGTGCACAAGCAAACATGAGCAGATGAGTATTGAGTCACAGAATAAAATGTACTTCTTATGAACTGCAGTCAGAAAGGTTTAAAAGTCAGCAGTCTAGCAGGAAAGACAAATATTATTGATAGGTAAGTAATTATATTTATGCAAGTTTTAAAAATTAATTGTAAAAAGTTGTCTGAAAATGGGAAACTATTAAACAAATTATGATAGAGATATAATGGAACTCTACCCAGAAACTCAAATTATGTTGTGGGTATTTAGTGACATAGAAACATTTGCAAGATGTACAGATAAGGAGGAGAGTCAAATTGTAAAACAACATGTGAATATAAATGAATGTATATGCAAACTAGAAACAGATTCACGGATACAGAAAACAAACATAGTTACCGAAGAGAGGGAAAAATCAGGGATATGGAATTAACAGATACAAACTGCTATGTATAAAATAGGTAAGCAACAAGAATGTACTGTATAGAGAGTTATAGCCATTATCATGTAATTACTTGAATTATAATCTGTAAAGATATTGAATCATTATACTGCATACCTGAAACTAATATAATACTGTTAATCAACTTCAAAAATATTTTTAATAAAACACGTATAATATATATTTTATAAATATATATACATATTTGCATAGAAGAAGGACTAAAAAGGATAGTCATTCACGAAGATGTCCCTAGCTGTGGGAGTTATGCAAAAAATATTCTTTTGTTTCTCTGTATTTTCTTTAATGAACATAATTAGTTTTAGAGGATATACCTTCATCTAAAATAAGATATATCCATATATATATTACATTATAAGGATTAGTATTAAAAGCAAAGAAAACTCTTGTAAACAATAAAAATAAAGAATTCTTGCAGACAATAATAAAAGGACAAATTATCCCATAAGAGAGTATGAAAAAGATGCAAACAGATCATTCACAGAAGAGAAATCTTTCTTCCCAAATAAACACATCAAGTAACACATAAGTGATAGAGATGTAAGTTAAAAAAACAAATAAAATAAAAATATCTCTTTTGGGAATTCCCCTGCAGTCCACTGGTTAGGACTTGTGGATTTCACCATCTGGAAGCAGATTCAATCCCTGTTCAAGGAACTAAGATCCTGCAAGCTCTGTGGCATACCAGGAAAAGAAAAATCTCTTTTATTAGTTTTGCAGTCAGCCAGCCAGCCCTGCCCCATAAAAACCACTTTAAGAAAATTCAATATTCGACAACCTGGAGTTCCAGAATAGAAATAAGTGAGTTTTCATCTTACAAAAGAGTAGGTTTACTCTATCAAACTTTCCCAGGGCACTCATTATGTGTTTCTATCTCCGCCTCATTCCAAGGACCAGGGGTCAAAGAGACTGAAACAACTCTCACTGATTAGGAGCCCCTAAGATATCATGAGATAAATCATTAAATGAGGTACAAAGACTTCTCCAAGGAAATGCAAAAAATTTTAATAGAGATAGAAAAATAGCATTTATAGACATAACAACAGATAATTTTCTAGTGTTCTATACACACACACACACACACACCCTGTGCTAATCTCTTAACACACATTATCTCATTTAATTCCTATGACAATGAGTTTTCAGCTCCATTTTTACTACAGGACAAGTGAAGCTACAAGAGGTTAAGTAACCTGCTTCATAGTTAAGTGGCGAGATGGAATTTGATCCCAAATCTCCACACTTCAACGGTTTGCAATCTCAGCCACTTGGGTAACTTCACACATTGTAACCTGATGACTGGTTGTTCATGATGCTAATGAGGAGTAGTTTTTGAGGTCAGAGGGTTTCAAAGAAAGGTCTGGGGATCATTGGTGCTGCATACAGTGTCTCTAAGTTTTCAAGTGAATATTTCTTAGAGTACACATTTATAAAGCGGTCATGACTGGTTCCAGTGTACTCCATTTATAAATGTGTACTCTAAGAAATATTCACTTGAAAACTTAGAGACACTGTATCAGTTCAGTCGCTCAGTCATGTCCGACTCTTTGCAACCCTATGAATCGCAGCACGCCAGGCCTCCCTATCCATCACCAACTCCCAGAGTTCACTCAGACTCACATCCATNATCCAGAGAGTTGATGTGGAGTGGGAGGTGAGGGGGGGGGTTCAAGATTGGGAACTCATGTACACCTGAGTTGAAAAAAAAATTAAAATTAAAAAAAAATAAAATAAAAAAATAAAAATAAAATCTATTTTGTCCCATATTTTTAATATGGGCTTCTGAAAGTAAATTAATGGTGCTTTAGTTACCTATCAGGTTAAAATACAAGATATATTTACTCCTGTATTTTAAAGTGAAAGTTGCTCAGTCGTATCCAGCTCTTTGTGACCTCATGGACTATACAGTCCATGGAGTTCTCCAGGCCAGAATACTGGAGTGGGTAGCTTTTCCCTTCTCCAGAGGATCTTCCCCACCCAGGGATCGAACCCGGGTGTCCCGCATTGCAGGCAGACTCTTTCCCAGCTGAGCCACAGGGAAGCCCACACATAAAGGTGCACATGCACAGAGACACGAGGGAAGAAATATGTAGTTCCATCAAGCTTTACTTGAAGGTTCTCCCAATAATTAGTTTATAAGAAGTGATTAACCAGTTGCTAAATGTACTTGAAGTGAATTTAAAAGGCCAAATGAAATCCTTTAACCAACAATAACATCATAGCAGCTAAGTATGTACATAAAACAAAGTAAAGTGAAATACNTTGCAGGCAGACTCTTTCCCAGCTGAGCCACAGGGAAGCCCACACATAAAGGTGCACATGCACAGAGACACGAGGGAAGAAATATGTAGTTCCATCAAGCTTTACTTGAAGGTTCTCCCAATAATTAGTTTATAAGAAGTGATTAACCAGTTGCTAAATGTACTTGAAGTGAATTTAAAAGGCCAAATGAAATCCTTTAACCAACAATAACATCATAGCAGCTAAGTATGTACATAAAACAAAGTAAAGTGAAATACAGTGAAAGTGAAGTCGCTCAGTTGTGTCCGACTCTTTGCAACCCTATGGACTGTAGCCTACCAGGCTCCTCTGTACATCGGATTTTCCAGGCAATAGTACTGGAGTGGATTGCCATTTCCTTCTCCAGGGGATCTTCCCGACCCGGGGATCGAACCTGGGGCTCCTGCATTGTAGACAGATGCTTTACCATCTAAGCCACCAGGGAAATAAGATAATTACTAAGATTTCTTCTCAACAGTTTCATCAAGCCCCGCTACTCATTGGGTACTGCATGACTGAGGTAGATTCATGGTTTATAGCAACTGTTGGTGCCCCTAGGGCTACAGCAGTGGGTGGGTGGCAACATGAAACAGAACCCCAGCTAGTCCAGAATGTGGTTCTGATTCATTGCCCTCACTATTGTGCTGGGACAGACGCGGACAGAATGAATCACCATAAGAAAAAGGATGTTTTTATCTTCTGGGCTACATGGGGAAAAGTGGCAAGAGCTAAGAAGCTTCCTTCAGCAGTTCTGCAGCTTCAACCCGTTTTTTAAAATCTTTTTATCCCTCCCCCAGAGTCCTAAGAGCTGGAGCTCAAATTCGGTTTTGAGCTAATAGAGGGAAGGCAAGAGGTTAAACCAAACTGTTAACTGTGTCTCTTCAAAACTGACATTTAATACAGGGTGTAAATCACTAGGGGAGCCTGTTATTCCTTCAGGAATGCAATTACATAGGGTCAAATAAAACATGAAAGAAACCAACAAGTTTTAAAATGTAGTATGTTCTCAAAAGTAGGCAAGAAGGAATGTGAAGCAGTCCAAATATGCTAACACTCCCTGCTGTCCTATAGGAGAGGATTACAAGAAGAGGTTTCTGCTCTTTAATGATTATGTGGTTAAGCATGGGTATGCAAGCACATCGCCCAATCTGGCTGCTCCCCACTGGACTCTGGGCTTCCCCGAGCTCCCTGCATTCATTCAAAGCAGGTGTAGGCTCTGCTGTTCAGTCTATTACCATTACAGTCTCATTACCAGCCCTGCCCTCCACTTAACACTTTTCAGAAGTGTTTATATGGGTGTACAGAATACACCATAGGCATTTTTTCTCATTCTCTCATTCATACTAAAAACCACACCACAAGCAGAATTCTTATTCTGTGACTTCAATGACAGACAAAAATTCATAAGATTTCAGCTATAAGCTTTTCGATATTTAAGGTAACTTGCAAATTGTGTAGGTGCTAATTTACTCCATGGGGTGGGTGGAGGGTAGGCTTATGTTTGTATTTGGGAAATATCTGTTAACAGTTTGATGTATTTCAAAAAATTTAATGTGTTAAAAACTTGGGTTGGATCTCCTTCAGCTTAACATTCTCAAAAACTAGGGTGACAACGTGTTCCATTTTACCTGGCACTCTCTGGATTTTAGCACTGAAAGTCCTGCATCTCAGAAAATCCCTCATTCCCCAGACAACTGGCCATCCTATGGCAAACAGAAGACCGTTCTATCCACAGACTACATATCCTCTTTGGCTCTGTGCTTTTAGCCCTGTGTGTACCCAGTGTATGTGCATCTGGTGTGTATATAAACAGGTACACATATGATAAGCACATGAATTCTGAACCAAACCAAGAGACCCAATTTGTAATTAATAGTTTCTTTAAACTTGTTTCTAAGCATATACAACAGCATGATAGAAAGCATGGTAGATAGACTAAGGTGAGGGAATGCCTGGGAAGGGACACTGGGATCAAGCCTAAACTAATGAAAGCATTCAAACAAAACGGATAGGTCAGCTGGGTTCAGATTCCTGTATAATCACTGACTTTTATAAGCTCTTCTCACTTCTCCAAGAAAAATGGTTTCAAAAGAGTTGTGAGTCAAACTTGAATTTTCCTTATCTTGCTTACAAAACGTATCATACTACAAACTGACTTCCCAGAGTCTATAATTCCAAAGGGTGCAAGTTCTACCTGGTTGGGCACCTCCTCTCCCTAACCATCCCAAGACCAACCTGGCAACGGTGGCCTCAGGCTGGTCCTTGTGAATCACGAATCCTGCCCAGGGGCAGCTGCAGAGGTCAAGTTGGTCTACCTCCTGCTCACTGATGAGGCAGGCACCATGGCGTGTGTCTCTGAAGTGCACTATTTCACGACTTCCTTACTGCACTGGCAGTTCGGTATGCTTCCAGGTTTTTCTAGCAACCCCTTGGCAACTTCATAGATTACATGGCTGCCTCAGCCCATAAAATACACCATTTCAACTGCAGGCTGAGTTATGAAAGTCTTGGGCTCAGGAGAGCTCCTGAGAATAGCTTAAAGCTGAGCAGACCCAAGACTAGAAGAAAATGCAGTTCGTTTTACACTTCCAAGTCATTTGGCTCTTTTCTTGACTCTTCTCCTGACAGTGCAGCAAGAAATCTATCTGTCCAAGGAGAATTCATATCCATTCTTTCTCTCTCTCTCTGGCTATTTCCTTGTTCTGTTTAAAAGATGCCAAACAGATACACTCACTAGAAATAACACAAAGTAAAGCAATAATAATAATAATTACAGCTTTCCCTCCTGACTTACCATACATGCCCCTCACTATAGAGGCTCCCCTTTCCCGTGCTTGAAATTTGTCTGTCTAGATCAGACATCCTATTAATATAATCATCAGTCTCCAAGCTTAGTGAAATGTGAAGAAGTTGGTGGTAGATAGGACAAATAAAGGATCAAAGATTGAAGGAAGAGATTTGGGAGGATAGAAAGGTGACTCCTTGAAGTTTTCAGATGAGCATGAGGTATGTGCTGGGGAAAGAACATGGGTTGAGAGGCAAACAGGTCTGGGTTTGAATTCCATCCCAGGCACTTATTAGCTAGTGATCTTGGACAAGATACTTCACCACTGTAAATTCCAGTTCCTCATCTGTGCCATGGGGATAATTCTAGTTTCAATACGAGTATAGGAAATAACATATTGTAAAGCACCCAACACATAGTAGATGTTTAACAACCCATAGCTTTTACTACCATGGAGATGCATGTCTCAGGAAAAAGTGACCCTTCCAACAGCCCAGTGAGTTGTGTGCTGCAGCACCCTCCGTGTTTTGATTGCTGGGTTTCTGCCCTAATGGACATCTCCAGGAACTCTCTGCTCTTAATCCCAGGCCTCCACCCACACTCCCTAACTGGCCTGAGGCAAATCACTTAACTGCCTCAATTGCTTCATCTGTAAAGAAGAGGATAATAATATTTACCTCCCTCAGAGGAGTGTTGGGAGAATTAATGAATGCTTGCAAAGTACCCCGAGATCTACAGATGAAAGGCATATAGAATTGCTAAGTATTATTATAAATATTAGTGTTATTTTGACACACTTGCATACATACATGTGTGAGCAAATTTGCATCTAGAGTACTAGATGAAAGTATGTGACTTTCAAGTATCATCGTGCAAACACCTCCAGTACCCATGGATGTTTACATCTGTGTAATTTTTATACGATAAAACAATTGATCCCAGAAAAAAGAATTTGCTTGTAAGGGAAGCACTGCTTTGGGATGCTGGTATAAAATCATTCATAGCTTATGATTAAATGCTTTCTAGAAGTCCTTTTGCTAGTGCCATGATCCTTCCAGCTGCCTTTAGCGGCTAAGACCTGACTATGTGATCAGCTCCCTAAAAAGCAGTAAAGTATAACTCTCAGATTCCTATATCTGCCAATTGAAAAAAAAAAAAAAAAAAAAAAAAACCTTGAGCCTAGAAGACTTTGTTCCCAAGCTAACCATATCCACTTGCAAAACACAGTCATAAAATCAAGTTGCAAAGAAACACCTCTTTTAACCCATCTCACAGCCATTTCTCCACCTTCCACATTAGTAGTGCCAAATCCAGCTCTGGCTGCTCCTCTCTTCTTCCCAATAAAGCTCCTGCTTCCTCCATGTGTTCCTGCTCCCCACCAACTCAGTCCCCTCCCCGCAAGTGCAAGGTAACATTATAACACCGTCCACTGCAATATCACAGCACATAACTCCCAGGAGACCACTTCTGTAACCTGTGCTTTTAGGAATAAAAGAGTGAGAGCAGTGGAAGCTACATGAGGAAGTTAAAATTCCCTAGTGCTTTGGCCGAGCCCTCAGCAGTCATTCCTGCCTGTATGAGGATGTGGCCTCCTTCTCTGATTCCGGAAACAGAGTAGCGTATGGGCGTGAGCAAGACATATGTCTGGTCTCCACCATAAACCTTTGCAGCCTGGCAAGAAACAGCAAGGCTTATTCCAGACCCAAATTCTCATTTCTGCTACAGCCATCATAAACGCCTGCTGACACCAAAGAAGAACAAGCCTGTAATCCTCATAAAAGAACATTCTTAAACTCTGGAAACCAAAGAGCAATGATTCAATTGCCAGTTTTTAACTGACATCCCGTCTGCTTCTAGGCTAGTTAGGACATAAAGGAAGCAGGTGACGGCCTTTGAGGTATGGGGTAAAGGCTGTTCCTTATATCTCCCTGTACCGGCTGGGCAGATGGCCTGAAGTTCCCACAACTTGTGGTTAAAACATTGTCTCCGAAGGTTGCGTGTAGCACAGAAATATGCAACATGAAAATCAACATTTTAAATCATTCCAGCGGTGTGCTGGAACCAGCTAACAGTGGATCGAGAGAAAGCCAACTCTGAGGTTCTCTCAACCCAATTCAATGTCCAAATCACACTGAGCTTGAAATCAGCCATTAGTTCCTGGAAATCACCAAAAGCTGCACACCACCAATTAGTACCCAGTTGTTACCATTATCATTTGGCCACAGGTAGGTTGATGCCATTACCAAGAAACGAAGTCCAGGTGGGCCTTGAGTATGGCAGGCAGATGAGACAGCTGAGAGACATGGTGAGTTAACCCAAAGGGAGGTGGTCATGGAGGGAAGGCAGCATCACTGCAAGTTGTGCAGGGAGCAGTCAGAGGGTACTGGGTGCCTCCGGGTGGAATGAGCAGAATGCCTCAAGGTTTTGCCAAAGTTTGCCTGGCCTTGTACATTTCAGGAGCAAGTAGAGGATGCTGCCAGAGAAGGTGATGGCCCCCCACTCCAGTACTCTCGCCTGGAAAATCCCATGGACGGAGGAGCCTGGTGGGCTGCGGTCCACGGGGTCCTGAAGAGTCAGACACTTACTAAGTGACTTCACTTGCACTTTCATGCAGTGGAGAAGGAANGTAGAGGATGCTGCCAGAGAAGGTGATGGCCCCCCACTCCAGTACTCTCGCCTGGAAAATCCCATGGACGGAGGAGCCTGGTGGGCTGCGGTCCACGGGGTCATGAAGAGTCAGACACTTACTAAGTGACTTCACTTGCACTTTCATGCAGTGGAGAAGGAAATGGCAACCCACTCCAGTGTTCTTACCTGGAGAATCCCAGCGACAGAGGACTCTAGCGGGCTACCATCTACGGGGTCGCACAGAGTCGGACACGACTGAAGCAACTTAACAGCAGCAGCAGCAGCAGAAGAGGATGCTGCAAGCTTTGCATTCCCTGAAGTATTAGCAGAAAGAGATCTGTGTTTTAGGTCCTTTGTTACCCTAACAAACTGTATAATCTCTGAGCCTCTTTATGAAGTAGAGCTAACTGTACTTATCTGATGAGACTTGTGAAGGATTTAGTGAGATAATGTACTTGCTCTTAACAGCAGTTCTAATGTAGATAAATTGATGAATACTTTTCTGCCCTCTTCTTATTTTATTTCTCAACAGTATTTGTTATGTTCAGTCAATCGAGACATGAAACTCTCAACTCCTCTGGCTATTGAAACTCCACGCTCTCTTCATTTTCTTTCCACTTCTCTGATCCTGACTTATGGAGTCTGTCTTCTCCACCCCTCCTCAAACCTTAATCTCCTCCTTCTGTTTCTCTGCACAGCCTCACTCATCTAGGCAATCTCATCTAGTCCCATGGATTTACCATTATCTTCTTGCTGATGACTTCCAGACTCCTAGATTTATCCTTTGTTTGGACCAGTGGTTCTTAAGGTGAGACCCGTGGACCAGAAACATCAGTATCACCTGAGAACCTGTTAGAAATGCAAATTTACAGGCCCCACTTCTTAATCAGAAATTCTGGGGGTGAGTCCAGCAATCTGCTTTCCCAAGCCCTCTGGGTACTTCTGAGGCTTAATGAAGTCTGCGAACCACTGGTCCAGACTAACATAGTTAATGGCCTTATTTACATTTCGATTAACATGTCTCATAAAAATATCAAAATTAACACATTCAGCACAAACCTCTTCATTGCCCAGTTCCTCTTCAATTCTGCCCCACTTACTTGTTCTCAGAATTGCTCATTTAATAAAATGGCACCATCTTTCATTCATTTACTAAACCTGGAAATCAAGAAGTTGTCTTTCTGTCCTCCCTTTCTCCCACCTTCCTCAGCCCACATTGTAATCCAGTAACAAAAACTACTGTCTCTTTTCAATTTATGCCACAAATGCACTATTTTCTCCACATTCCCGTCACTACCACCATAACTGGGACCACCACCAAGTCCTGCTCATTCAAGTAAGACCAATGTGACATTCTCTACCTGCTTCTCTCTTGTCCCCATCTGACCCATACTTCATGTTGCAGCAAGAATGCAAGTTATTCTCAAAACGGAATTTGGCTCGTGTTCTTCTCCATCCTAAAACATGTCCAGGGATTTCCCCTTAGACCTATAACAAATCCAAACTCTGCGCTATGGTTNAAAAAAAAAAAAAAAAAAACCTTGAGCCTAGAAGACTTTGTTCCCAAGCTAACCATATCCACTTGCAAAACACAGTCATAAAATCAAGTTGCAAAGAAACACCTCTTTTAACCCATCTCACAGCCATTTCTCCACCTTCCACATTAGTAGTGCCAAATCCAGCTCTGGCTGCTCCTCTCTTCTTCCCAATAAAGCTCCTGCTTCCTCCATGTGTTCCTGCTCCCCACCAACTCAGTCCCCTCCCCGCAAGTGCAAGGTAACATTATAACACCGTCCACTGCAATATCACAGCACATAACTCCCAGGAGACCACTTCTGTAACCTGTGCTTTTAGGAATAAAAGAGTGAGAGCAGTGGAAGCTACATGAGGAAGTTAAAATTCCCTAGTGCTTTGGCCGAGCCCTCAGCAGTCATTCCTGCCTGTATGAGGATGTGGCCTCCTTCTCTGATTCCGGAAACAGAGTAGCGTATGGGCGTGAGCAAGACATATGTCTGGTCTCCACCATAAACCTTTGCAGCCTGGCAAGAAACAGCAAGGCTTATTCCAGACCCAAATTCTCATTTCTGCTACAGCCATCATAAACGCCTGCTGACACCAAAGAAGAACAAGCCTGTAATCCTCATAAAAGAACATTCTTAAACTCTGGAAACCAAAGAGCAATGATTCAATTGCCAGTTTTTAACTGACATCCCGTCTGCTTCTAGGCTAGTTAGGACATAAAGGAAGCAGGTGACGGCCTTTGAGGTATGGGGTAAAGGCTGTTCCTTATATCTCCCTGTACCGGCTGGGCAGATGGCCTGAAGTTCCCACAACTTGTGGTTAAAACATTGTCTCCGAAGGTTGCGTGTAGCACAGAAATATGCAACATGAAAATCAACATTTTAAATCATTCCAGCAGTGTGCTGGAACCAGCTAACAGTGGATCGAGAGAAAGCCAACTCTGAGGTTCTCTCAACCCAATTCAATGTCCAAATCACACTGAGCTTGAAATCAGCCATTAGTTCCTGGAAATCACCAAAAGCTGCACACCACCAATTAGTACCCAGTTGTTACCATTATCATTTGGCCACAGGTAGGTTGATGCCATTACCAAGAAACGAAGTCCAGGTGGGCCTTGAGTATGGCAGGCAGATGAGACAGCTGAGAGACATGGTGAGTTAACCCAAAGGGAGGTGGTCATGGAGGGAAGGCAGCATCACTGCAAGTTGTGCAGGGAGCAGTCAGAGGGTACTGGGTGCCTCCGGGTGGAATGAGCAGAATGCCTCAAGGTTTTGCCAAAGTTTGCCTGGCCTTGTACATTTCAGGAGCAAGTAGAGGATGCTGCCAGAGAAGGTGATGGCCCCCCACTCCAGTACTCTCGCCTGGAAAATCCCATGGACGGAGGAGCCTGGTGGGCTGCGGTCCACGGGGTCATGAAGAGTCAGACACTTACTAAGTGACTTCACTTGCACTTTCATGCAGTGGAGAAGGAAATGGCAACCCACTCCAGTGTTCTTACCTGGAGAATCCCAGCGACAGAGGACTCTAGCGGGCTACCATCTACGGGGTCGCACAGAGTCGGACACGACTGAAGCAACTTAACAGCAGCAGCAGCAGCAGAAGAGGATGCTGCAAGCTTTGCATTCCCTGAAGTATTAGCAGAAAGAGATCTGTGTTTTAGGTCCTTTGTTACCCTAACAAACTGTATAATCTCTGAGCCTCTTTATGAAGTAGAGCTAACTGTACTTATCTGATGAGACTTGTGAAGGATTTAGTGAGATAATGTACTTGCTCTTAACAGCAGTTCTAATGTAGATAAATTGATGAATACTTTTCTGCCCTCTTCTTATTTTATTTCTCAACAGTATTTGTTATGTTCAGTCAATCGAGACATGAAACTCTCAACTCCTCTGGCTATTGAAACTCCACGCTCTCTTCATTTTCTTTCCACTTCTCTGATCCTGACTTATGGAGTCTGTCTTCTCCACCCCTCCTCAAACCTTAATCTCCTCCTTCTGTTTCTCTGCACAGCCTCACTCATCTAGGCAATCTCATCTAGTCCCATGGATTTACCATTATCTTCTTGCTGATGACTTCCAGACTCCTAGATTTATCCTTTGTTTGGACCAGTGGTTCTTAAGGTGAGACCCGTGGACCAGAAACATCAGTATCACCTGAGAACCTGTTAGAAATGCAAATTTACAGGCCCCACTTCTTAATCAGAAATTCTGGGGGTGAGTCCAGCAATCTGCTTTCCCAAGCCCTCTGGGTACTTCTGAGGCTTAATGAAGTCTGCGAACCACTGGTCCAGACTAACATAGTTAATGGCCTTATTTACATTTCGATTAACATGTCTCATAAAAATATCAAAATTAACACATTCAGCACAAACCTCTTCATTGCCCAGTTCCTCTTCAATTCTGCCCCACTTACTTGTTCTCAGAATTGCTCATTTAATAAAATGGCACCATCTTTCATTCATTTACTAAACCTGGAAATCAAGAAGTTGTCTTTCTGTCCTCCCTTTCTCCCACCTTCCTCAGCCCACATTGTAATCCAGTAACAAAAACTACTGTCTCTTTTCAATTTATGCCACAAATGCACTATTTTCTCCACATTCCCGTCACTACCACCATAACTGGGACCACCACCAAGTCCTGCTCATTCAAGTAAGACCAATGTGACATTCTCTACCTGCTTCTCTCTTGTCCCCATCTGACCCATACTTCATGTTGCAGCAAGAATGCAAGTTCTTCTCAAAACGGAATTTGGCTCGTGTTCTTCTCCATCCTAAAACATGTCCAGGGGTTTCCCCTTAGACCTATAACAAATCCAAACTCTGCACTATGGTTTCCAAGGTCCTGCTGGACTTAACTCATACCTACCTATTACCTCACCTCCTGACATTCTCTCCCTTCCTACTGTGTCCCACACTCGAAGGTTTTCTCTCAGTCCCTGAGAGTTCCCCTAGGCCAACTCCCTCTACCTCAGGGACTGTGATCTACTGTCTGGAATCCTCCTCCTCCCCCTGTGGGTGGCTGACTCCTTCTCATGCTGCCGTCTCAGGTTAAATGTCACTGCCTTTTGTGTCCTTCCCCTGCTCTCGATGTAAAGTACCCTCCACAGCCCATTACTCTCTCTCATAACCTTTTTATATTCTTCCTAGCAGATCTGAAGTTTGTTAGCTTTCTATTCAGTTATCTATTCACTTGATGTAGCTTCTACTTTGTTTTTCTCTGTTCCACTCATCCCACAACCCTGAATGTAAACTGACAAAGGAGGGGGTTCATCTACATTCATCACTGTCAGTGTCTGGCAGTGACTGGCACAGGGCAGGTAGCTGCTGTTATTGTCGTTATTACTAACATATGGACAGGAACCAGGGACTTAAGAGGTGAGAGCGCCACTACACCAGGCCTTTCAGAGCTTCCAGATGCTGGATCCTAAGTCACAAGGAACAGTAAATCTCATGCAGACCTTGTGTTCTTGGGTGCTGGCCCTGAACTAGCAGGAGGCAGCCACTGCTCTCAAGGAGCATCCCCTCTAGAGATGCAAGGTGAGCCACATATGTATGTAAACACTGCTGAACAAATGAAGATGTGCAATCAAGGATGAGACTGGTTCAAAATCTACCTACCATGGAGCTTTGGGGACAAGAAAGATGACAGGGCAATAGGAAAGGTGAGAAAAGCTGTGAACTGGGGAATAGGTTTTGAAGGAAGTGTAGGCTTTTGGTTTATGGTGATTTCTTCATGGTGAGCTTCTCATGTGCAGAAGATACAAGCATTTTCCTGTTATTCTCTTAAGTATATGTTTTGTTTTGGTTAAGGGCATAATTGTACTCCTCCTTCAAGTGNAAAAGCTGTGAACTGGGGAATAGGTTTTGAAGGAAGTGTAGGCTTTTGGTTTATGGTGATTTCTTCATGGTGAGCTTCTCATGTGCAGAAGATACAAGCATTTTCCTGTTATTCTCTTAAGTATATGTTTTGTTTTGGTTAAGGGCATAATTGTACTCCTCCTTCAAGTGAGAAATCAGGGCCACTAGTCTAGCTAGGAAGCCTTTTTCCTCCAGGGAATACTCTCTAAGCATATAGTTAGTTGACTGTAGGGGAGAAGTATTGTACTCTGTGGAGTGGGGAGTGTAGTCTTAGACACAGGTTCTTTTCCTGGTTCCACAATTTGCCAAACATGTGATGCTGGACGAATTAACTTCTCCAAATCTCAGTTTTCTTGACCAGGAAAGAAGTGTCCTGATGAAGATTAAATGAGACAGAGCATGTAAAGCACTTAGTCTAATACATTGTGGATAATCAATAAATAACAATTCTGTGACTTCCATCTGGCTATCTAGGTCATAATTGCTAAAATATGAAGGAGAGGTAATATTACATCATCGTTATGCTACCTTCTGAGCTGGGCATGGTAAACTTTGTTTTCATTTAATTATCATGACAAAATTATGAGGTAAAAAATATTTTATTCCCATTTGTATTCTCTGGAGTCAGGGGTCTTCAGAGAAAGAGAATCATCGGCATACATATATTTTTAAAATCAGCAGCATATATATACATATGTGAAGTGAAGTGGCTCAGTCATGTCCAACTCTTTGTGACCCCCTGGACTGTAGCCTGCCAGGTTCCTCCACCCATGGGATTTTCCAGGCAAGAATACTGGAGTGGGTTGCCATTTCCTTCTGCATATATACATATACTAATATATAAAATAATAATGGCTCATGTGATTTTGAGGTTGAGAAGTCCAAGATCTACAGCCAGTAAGTAACCCAGGAGATCTGATGGTACAGTTCTAGTCCAAAGGCTGGTGGGCTTGAGACTTGGGAACAGGCAATGATTCAAGCATGAAGTCAGGAAAAAATTAATGACCCAATTCAAAGGCTCTCAGGCAGGAGGAATTCTCTTTTTGTCTTGAGGTTTAGCCTTTTTGTTCTATTCAGGCCTTCGACTGACTGGATGAGACCCATCCACAATAGGGAGAGCAATCTGCTTTACTGTCTACTGATTCAAATGTTAATCTCATCCAAAACACCCTCACAGCCATGCCCAGAGTAATGTTTGACCAAATGTCTGGGTACTCCTGGACCAGTCAAGTTGACACATAAAATTAAGCATCATACCACTTTACTGATAAAACTCAGATTAAGAAAGTTGTCTGTTAGTGAAACTAGGGTTCAAACGAATGTTTTTCTTACTCCAAAATTCACACTATAGGTGCTACTGTTAAATTAGTAATATTTTAACTCATGATTCTCAAGTTTAGCATGTGTAACAAAGAAGATGTCATTTCATTTCTTTCTTTGTCTAGGAGTGAATGTTTTTATCAAGGTCAATCCAAATTCATTTTGTGGTACAAAAGCATCTGTTCCAAGAAAACAAGAGAAACCAGCAGTGAGGGAAAAGGAGAACAAATGACATTTCTGGTCTTGGGTCCTTAAGCAGACTGAAAATAAACTATCCTTCACATTTGTTTGCTCCCTTGCTTGCAGAAGTTAAAGCCTGCAAATGATTCATTGCTGTAGCTATATCTGGCATATAAAGGTGCTCATTAATTATTTACAAGTCAATAGACAAATGGAAATAGGATATTAATTTGAAAATTTCTACTGAGGCACCAAGATACAACAGAAAAGAAATTTCAGCAGAAGATGCAGACCAAGAATTAAACAGTTAAAGAAAAGTCTTTCTCATCACTTCTCAACTCAGAATATGGTCACCCTTAATTTGCACGAAAAGGGCAGAGACAAGGTCTCCAGACAGGTCTGACTCACTGGGATTTGGGATACATCATTTAAAGGACCCTAAATGGGAGCTTTTCAGAAGAGAATTTCATGGAGTCCACTTTGGTCTGTGGCTCCCACTGCTTAGCCTTCTTCCAAACAGGGGAGGAGTAGAAGAGTATCTAATTCTTATCCCAGTCCTGGTGAGAGGTTCTCCAAAAGAGCCTCTGGAGAGCCTGGCATATGTTTCTCCAAGTTGTGAGACAGAGAAGGCAAGAGGTTGGCTAACAGCCACTGGAGCAGAGAAATGCTTGCAAGTCTCTCTGAGAACAAGCCAGTGGTATGAGACACCCCCAAATTGTGTGAAACTCACAGAAGAATGTTGTCCTGGCAGTGCTGAAGAGGGGACTCTGACCTGTCTAAATAAGCTTCTACTAGAAGTCAGAAGAAGGTGGGAGGATGCAGAAGCCAAGTGAGTAGCCAGAGAAGGAACACTGTCCACATGAAGACAGCTGCATGTGAAGAGGCTCTGCAGGGGAGCCTCTAAGGTGCCCAGAGAAGAACTTACAAGTTCCAGGAAGGGCAAAATCAGTTTACAACAGCAGCGGTCAAGCAAGACCTTCCTAACTCCCTCTCCTTACTCTAGCTGCTGAGGCCCTGCTCAGTAAGTGGTGGGAGGATAAGGAATGCTAGGCAGCAAAGAAAAGGACAGTAAAACCTCTTTCACTCTGAAGGATCAGCAGGAAGCAGGACTCAACCACAGGAGGAGCAATGATTTAAAACTAGACAGAGTTTGATTATTATGTATCAATAGGATGGAAAAATTAATTACTAAATTTTAGAGGCCATGTTTAAGACACACATGATTGTAGGATTTCTTTTTTTTTCCCAAGTGATCAGTGAAATAACAGGATCAGCCTGGATTTTCATCCAGAGTATGGGACTGAGGCTAGGTCTGATAAATAAATGTTAATTCTCCATGAGTCCAGCTTAACTAACATACTATTTACAAAATGAAAGGATGACAAATACATGAATAAATAAACCAAAACATGAGACTCCCCAAAGCTAACCTGTCCAAGATGAGGAGACAATTCCAAAAGTAGCATGTCCTCTCAGATCCCTTGTTTGTAGCATCCACTGAAGGAACTCAGAGGTAAATCCAGGAGAAAATCCAGGAGAAACAAGGAGGTTGTTTTATTGATTACTTAACCAAAAGCTACAACAGATTTTTAATTAAAGGAGCCAGGTAACAATAAAAACAACTGTCTTCTCAAAAATTCTAACCAAACTCTTCTTCCAAAGGACAACCCAAAGTCAGCAATTTGGTTTGTAACTCTCTAGTCCTTTCTCTATACATTGGCAAAAACTTAAGTACACGACATGTAGCCATATCTATTTTGGACTTCGTTGGTTTTTTTAATGAGTTTACGATATATCCGTTATTCAGCAGCATTTCTTTAGACTGAGCAATAAATATCTTTCCCTTTTTAATAAAGTGCACATGATAGTGATATCTCATAATTTACCACATTTCTACTGATGGACATTCAAATGTATTTAATTTTTTATCAAAGTGATACAAAGGAATTTTTTTAACATCTGTATTTGCATGTGCAAACATTTGTTTAACATAGAATCCTAGAAGTGGAATTACTGAATCAAAGATTCATTTTAAATGTAGACAGATACTGCTAAAAAGACATTATCAATTTACATTTCTACCAAAACTCTCTGATGGTACTTAGTTTCCCACATAATTGATAATGCTGGATATTATCAAGCTGTAAATATTTTCCAATCTACTGAGTGAAAAATAACACTGGAATGTTTTTCTTTGCATTTCCTTCATGAGAAGCAAGACTGACCATCTTTTTGTGTTTGTGGGGACCATTTATATTTTTTTGCTGTTAATGGCTTATTCATATTCTTTCCCCATTTTTCAATTAGGTTGCCCTCTTTTTTTGTACTTACGGGTAGGACATTTTTATATTGTGGATATGATTTGTTAATTACATGTTTGACAAACATCTTCATCTCAGTCTATCATTTGTGTTTTATTTTTAACTTTTTAAATAATGTCTTTGATTGAGGAAAATTTTATATTTTTATGGGAAAAAGTGATTTTTTTTCCTTTACAAATTCTATGTTTTGTGTGTTGCTTAAGAAGACTATCTTTCTTCCTAATAATCATGCAAGTTTGTTTTTTGAGTTGAAGTTTTGTGATCACTTGGAATTATTATAGCATGAGGCAGATATCTATATTTTTCCAAATTGCTCTAGCACCATTGATGATTCACTCTTCCTTCTTTGGTTAGAAATATAATTCATATTATAAGCCAAATTCCAATTCATTTATTAGTCTGGAGATTTTCTATTCAATCATTCTCTTTATATCATAGGAGCTAACAGTATATTTACTTTAATTACTACAGCTTTATAGAATACTTTGATATTGGAGAAGTCAAGCTCCATCTCATTTCTCTCCATTTTTATCTTGTGTGTTTGAGAATCACTTTTCAAATTTCATAAAAATTTGAAGGTCATTGAATTTATTAATTTGGGACTAATGTGACAGCTTTACAGTGTCAAACCTTCCTAACCAGAAATACAATTCCCATCTCCACTTACTGAGATCTTCTTCTAGGCCCTCAAGTAAAGTTTTTTTTCTTTTTGGCTATGTCAAGCAGCATGCAGGGTCTTAGTTCCCAACCAGGGATTAAAATGGTGCTCCCTGCAGTGGAAGTATGGAATCTTAACCACTGGATCACCAGGGAATTCCCTAAAGTGTTTTTGTATAGTTTTTACACACTTCTTGATAGATTTATTCCTGATACTTTATATTTTTGTTGCTTTTGCTATTATATTTCCTAGTTGCTGGCATGGAAATTCTATAAATACCTTATAGCCAGCCATTTTATTAAACATTCATTTAGCTGATTCTCTTTGTTCATCTCTGGAGATTCTCATCACTGTTACTGGGATGTTTTGACCTCAGGTTTGAGATATATTCAAATATCCTTGAATAGCTGTAAGATTTTGCATCCAAGAGGGAACAAATATGTAAAGAATAGAGAATTCAAGACAATAAAGAGATTAGATGAACAGAATTATCAGCACCTTTAGTGGGAAACTGTAGACTTAAATTAGAAGAATTGGGTCATCTGTAGTATTGAGTTCTTCTTTGGTATCTTTCGTCAGAGTTTTGTAGTTTTCTTCATACAGAACTTACTGAAATTTTGTGAGATTTATATTTAAGAATTTGGGGGCTGAAGTACCAATGTAAGTTGTAAAGTGTTTATAATTTCAAATTCCATTTGTTCATTGTTGGTATACCAGAAAGTAACTTTTGCCTATTAACCTTGTATCCTGCAATCCTCCTATAATTGCTTATTAGTTCCAGGAGTTTTTTGGTATATTGTTTGTATGTTCTACATAAAAGATCATGTCCCCATCTCATTTTGGCTTCCATCCCAATCTGTTAACCTTTCATTTCCTTTTCTTGTCTCACTGCATTAGCTAGGACTTCTAGTATGATCCTGAGTAACATGGTGGGAGAGGACATCTTTGACTTGATCCAACCTTAGAAGAAGAGCTTTGGGTTTCTTATTGTTAAGTATAATTTTGTTGTTGTTGCTGTTTAGTCATTAAGTCACATCTAACTCTTTGTGACCCCATGCACTGTAGCCTACCAGGCTCCTCTGTCCATGGCATTTCCCAGGCAAGAACAGTGCAATGGGTTGCCATTTCCTTCTCCAGAGGACCTTCCTGACCCAAGAACTGAAACTGCATCTCCTGCTTGGCAAGTGGATTCTTTACCACTGAGCCACCTGGGAAACTCAAGTATGATGTTACCTTAGCTTTTTTCTGTAGCTGTTCCTCATCAAGCTGAAGAAGTTCCCCTCTATTTCACTTTGCTGAGCTTTTTGTTTTAAAATCATGAATGGTGTTGGATTCTGTCAACTTCTTCTGTTGACAGAATATGCTTCTTCTGCATATACTGATATGATCATATAATTTTTCTTTTTTAGTCTCTTGATGGATTGAAGTAACTTATTTTTGATTGTTGAACAAGCCATGCATACTACAGTACGTCCTACTTGATCTTGGTGTATAATTCATTTATATATTTTGTTCTTGATATGCTAATAGTTTGAGGGTTACTGTATCTCTTTTCATGAGAGACACTGGTGTATAGTTTTCTTTTCTTGTAATGCCTCTGTCTGGTTTGGGTATTAAGATAATGCTGGACTCATAGAGTGGGTTAGAAAGTATTACTTCTTCTATCTTCTGGAAGAAACTGTAGAGAATCATTGGGTTTTCCTGGTGGCTCAGATGGTAAAAAATCTGCCTGCAATGCAGGAGATGCTGGTTCGATTCCTGGCTTGGAAAGATTCCTTGGAGAATGGAATGGCTACGCACTCCAGTATTCCTGCTTGGAAAATCCCATGAACAGAGGAGACTGGCAGGCAACAGTCTATAAGGTAAGGTCTGCCTCATAGAATCAGTTAGAAAGTATTACTTCTACCTTTTGAAAGAAATTGTAGGGAATCACCATAATTTCTCCCTTAAATATTTGGTAGAATTCACAGGTGTACTTGTTGGGCTCTGATGCTTTCTCTTTTGAATGGTTATTAGTTGTTTATCCCATTTCTTTAAATAGATATAGGCCTATTCGGATTGTCGAGTTAGGAAGAAATATTCCTAAGTGAGTTTGGAAGGCTGTGTCTTTCAAGGAATTGATCCAGTTCATCTTGGTTTTTAAGTTTATAGGCATAGAGTTATTCATAATATTCCCTTTTTATCCTTTTTAATTTCCATAGAATCTATAGTGATGTCCCGTCTTTCATCTTGATATTGGTTAATTTGTGTTTTCTTCCTTTTTTTGTTATTTTGGCTAGAGGCTTATTGGTTACTCTGACTTTTTCAAAGAACCAGCTTTTGGTTTTATTGATTTTCTCTATTGATTTGTTCTTCAGTTCAGTTCAGTTGATCAGTCGTGTCCAACTCTTTGCGACCCCATGAACCGCAGCAAGCCAGGCCTCCCTGTCCATCACCATCTCCCGGAGTTCACTCACACTCATGTCCATCGAGTCTGTGATGCCATCCAGCCATCTCATCCTCGGTCGTCACCTTCTCCTCCTGCCCCCAACCCCTCCAGCATCAAAGTCTTTTCCAATGAGTCAACTCTTCACATGAGGCGGCCAAAGTACTGGAGCTTCAGCTTTAGCATCATTCTCCAAAGAAATCCCAGGGCTGATCTCCTTTAGAATGGACTGGTTGGATCTCCTTGCAGTCCAAGGGACTCTCAAGAGTCTTCTCCAACACCACAGTTCAAAAGCATCGATTCTTCGGGGCTCAGCCTTCTTCACAGTCCAGCTCTCATATCCGTACATGACCACAGGAAAAACCATAGCTTTGACTAGACGGACCTTTGTTGGCAAAGTAATGTCTCTGCTTTTTAATATACTACCTAGGTTGGTCATAAATTTTCTTCCAAGGAGTAAGCGTCTTTTAATTTCATGGCTGCAGTCACCATCTGCAGTGATTTCTGATTTAATTTTTGTTATTTCTTTTCTTCTACTTATATTTGATTTAATTTGCTTTTCTTTTTCTAGTTGTCTGAGGTAGAAGCTTAGATTGTTACTTATATTAGATCTTCCTTCTTCTTAATATATGCATTAGCTGCTACAAATTTCCTTGTAAGCACTTTTTTCACTGCAACCCACAAATTTTGATGAGCTGTATTTTCATTTAAATTTATTTAGATTTAAAAATTTACCTTGATATTTATTCTCTGATTTATGTGCTATTTAGAAGTGTGTTGAGTATTTTTTATTTTCCAGCTATCTATCAATGATTTCTAGTTTAATTCCATATGATCTAAAAGCAGACATTGTATGATTTCTATTCTTTATACTTTTTAAAATGTACTTTTTGGCCCAGATGAAGTATATCTTGGTGAAAGTACCATATGATCTTGAGAAGAATGGATAATCTGCTACTGTTGGATTATGTAATCTGTAGATGTTAATTATATCCAGTTGACTGATGCTGCTGCTGAGTTCAACTATGTGTGCTACGCTTCGTCGCTCAGTCATGTCTGACTCTGTTACCCCATGAACTGTATCCTGCCAGGCTCCTATCTCCATGGGGATTCTCCAAGGCAAGAATACTGGAGTGGATTGCCATGCCCTCCTCCAGGAGATTTTCCCAACCCAGGGACTGAACCGAGGTCTCCTGCGTTGCAGGAGGATTCTTTCCCATCTGAGCCACCAGGGAAGCCCAAGAATACTGGAGTAGGTAGCCTACCCCTTCTCCAGGGAATCTTCCTGATCTAGGAATTAAACTGGAGTCTCCTACATTGTAGGTGGATTCTTTACAAGCTGAACTACCTTACTGATTATCTACCTGCTGAGTCCATCCATTTCTGACAGAAGAGTGTTAAAATATCCAACTATAATACTGGCTCCCTCTCTTCTCCTTGCATTCCTATCAGTTTTTACTTCATGTACTTTGATTGTTATGTCTTTTTGGAGTTGTTGTTCAGTCCCTAAATCGTGTCTCTTTATGACCCCAGGGATTGCAGCATGCCAGGATTCCTTGTCCTTCACTATCTCCTAGAGTTCGCTGAGACTCATGTCCATTGAGTAGGTGATTCCATCCAACCATCTCATTCTCTGTCACCCCCTTCTCCTCCTATCCACCAGAGCAAGACCCAGTTTTCCTCATGGCTGCTCCCTCCCATCAGGAAGCTTGCACAAGTTTCTTACCCTCATCCATCAGAAGACAGAGAGAAGAAGCAAGAACTACAATCCCACGGCCTCCGGAATGAAAACCACAGTCACAGAAAACTAACCATGAAAAATAGGAGTTCAGTATCATTATTCTGTCACCAGTTGTCTAACTAGTGATATGTGACCATATTTTAGTAATGGTTAAGTGTTCATATCTGCTATTGGCACATGGGTACTCTGCCCATGTACAGAAAGGCAGGGGGTCAGATCCCATATAGAACCTCCATCCCTACAGCCACACTTTCCATGAGCTCACTGAGAAATCACTGGAGTGACCAAGGAAAGTGGCTGCTGCCTGACATCCATAGAATGGATCATTTGGGCCATCTTTTGCCCTTATGATTCTTGAGAAAGTGCTAGTTTGTGAGGGCCTTTGGTGAGTATTCATGAATACAAATATTGTGGGTCAAAGGCAGATAATGGGAGTGGCTCTTCAGGTGCAGGTGATAAGAAGGTGCATTGTTTGTAGAGAATTTTAAAATAATAATAAAGCCAACTATAAATTAGCCTTCTTTTTATTAGTATCATGAGATGGGCATTCTAAACAATATCAGTGATGCAATACTCCTCTTCAAAGAATCTTTTGTTGATTTACATTCTAAAAATTGGTTTGCTTGTGGTGGACTGTTCCTAAAACCTCCCCTTGGTATGTCAAAAGCTTCCATCCACTTGCCCTGTCCCTAGACGTCTTATTGTCGGCCCTCCAGTATTATTCTTTTCTAATCTGTCCATCCAAACTACCATTAGCTACTGACTACGAATCAATCTAGATTCATAACATAGGACATCTCTCTTTCCAGGAAATGTGAACAAAAATGTACCACTTATAATCCTGCCCACAGTGAGAATTTCTCATCGTTGTCTTATTTATAAGGACACAATTGAGATTAAAGAGTACAGCAGTCTGCATATAGTGCATAATCATCCATAAATCAGGTTACATGTTTCCTTTCCTTGTTTAACTGGTCAAGGGTGCGTCTCTCACAATGTAGGCAGAATTTGGTAGGTTGAAGGATACGTGACGATGCAGCAAGGTTGGGAACACTGAGAGTGTGCACCACTTGCTCACATAGCTAACTGGTCCCAGCAGGCCTGCTTGAGCTCAGTCTGATATGTTCCACTTACCTTTAATGAAGAAGTAGTAATGGACACACTCAACTTTAAGGCTTGCTAGGTAACATAACACCATATTCAAGTATTTTTCAACTTTGTGATTTGAATTTATCCCAGGATAATGTATTGCTTTTGATTTGCTATTCTACATTCATGAAATTGTTTGCAACATTTGTTCACATTGTTCTTTACTATTCTTTTAATGCCTCCACAATCTAGTGATGACCTCTCCTTCACTCCTGATGACCATGATTTGTATTTCCTCTTTATTCTCATTGTCTTACTGTATTGTTTTAATCAATTGTATTAATCATTTCAAAGAACCAATTCTTTTACTTCTTTCTGTTGTCTGTCCATTTTCTATATCATTGATTTTCACTCTTATGTTACTTTTTCTAAATTTTGTTTCAATCTCCCCTTCTTTTTCTGTCATCTTAAAGTGAAAGTGTGGATGACTGATTTCAAGGCTTCCTCCTTTTCCAATATAAACATTTAAAAGCATAAACTTCCCTCTATGCGCTGCTTTAGCAGTATCCTTTTAAGAAATATCTTCATTATTCAGCTTAAAATATTTTCTAATTTACATTGTAATTTTTTCTTTAATCCATAAATTATTTAGAAGGGCATTGTTTAATTTCCAAGTATTTGAGGACTTTTTTGTATTATTGATTTTAACTGTTTTTACAAAAAGTATTCGGAATCATTTTGAAGGCTCTGTAACTTATGAGGCTTGTTTAATCCAAAGGGCACAGACCAAATCTAGTCTTTGTACACTAGGATGTGGTATAGAGTAGGCACTCCATAAACATTTGAATAAATAAATGAGTGAAGAGTTGCTACAGCCACATAGATAAAGTGAGACACAAATTATAGAGGTCAAAAGAGTAGTGAAATCATGATGGTGACAGCATCATATCACTTTTCTACAGCTGAGAGTGCAAAGTCCTTGTTCTGTAACAACTGGATCTTGAGAAAGTACAGAAAGGATTTAAGAAGTCATGTAGTCAAAGGATGAAAACTAAAGATAAAGCCTAAGAAACAGCAAATGTTGGAGATAGAAATAAACCAAAAAAAGGGGGCCAGAATCCAAAGTGAAACTTTGCCTCTCTAGGTAGTCAAGATTTGACTAGTTTATTAACTGTCATTCGTGAACTACTGGTGATTTAATTAGGCCTTATCTGCATTATATATGTTGTAGTAATTGACATATGAGCAAAGATAACTTTGTGCGTGTTTAGTCGCTCAGTCATGTCTGACTCTTTGTGATCTCATGGACAGTAGCACACCAGGTTCCTTTGACCATGGGGTTCTACAGGCATAAATACTGGAGTGGGCAGCCCTTCTCCAGGGGATCTTCCCAACCCTGGGATTGAACTCAGTTCTCTTGGATTGCAGGCAGATTCTTTACCGTCTGAGACACCAGGGATCCCCAAAAATAACTTTTAGTAAGCCTATAAGTAGGTTCTTTTATCTCTAAACTAATGCCTATTATTTTCAATGCCCTGCATCAAGTATCCCACATTATACAGACATCAGCAAGGTGCCCTGGTAGATGCTAAAGATAATTTAGTCTACCAGGCTCCTATCGAAGCAGAATAATTATGCCTCAACTGGGGCATCCCCTGATTTAATGACTTAGGATGGTCAGTCTTACAAATATTAAAGAAACAGTCTCTCATATGGGAATGCCAGCTGGCCTTGCTGCTGCATAGAATTTCTTTACCCAGAAGGCTTTAAACAAGAAAGAAAAAAAGCATTTCATTATTAATGCCTTTCCCCAAAAAATTACTTTCTAAAAGCACAAATTTCCATAGGACACTATTTAAAGTGGGTTATATAACTTTTTTCCTGTATGGTTACAACATAATTCAGCAAGTCCCATATTGATAGTTGTTCAAGTTAATGTCAACATTTTTCTATTGTAATAAATATTACAGTAAACACCTCTCTATATCCATTATCACACTGTTACACTCTTGTCTTTTTAAATAAATTTAAGTGAAATTTTATTTTTGTAGCCCCAGTATCTAGTAGAAACCAGAGCAGAGTAAATATTATGAACTGACACTGTTAAAAGAAAAAACTTTTTAGTTTCATAGACTTTCTAAATTCTTATTTAAATTTCCTTAAGAATAAATATGGGCTTTCCTGGTGGCTCAGGTGGTAAAGAATCTGCCTGCAGTGTGGAAGACCCAGGTTCAATCCCTGGGTTGGGAAGATCCCCTGGAGAAGGGAACACTCACTCCAGTATTCTTCCCTGGAGAATTCCTTAGACAGAGGAAGCCTGGAAGGCTACAGTCCATGGCGTTGCAAAGAGTTGGACACAATTGAGAGACTTTGACAAGAATAAAAATGCAACTTAACTTCTTAAAAAATAAACAAACAAAAAAACAGGTCTAGACCTAGGGTTGGAGCAGCTAGAAGCTTCTGGGGTAACGACTTACTTGTGTCTGAGATTCCCCTCCCCATGGTTTGGGAGACAATAACCTGAGACACATAAGGCTTGCAAGTACCTACAAGTCTAACTTTCTTTTTCACCTGAAAGAATGGATAATACAGAATTAGGTAATGAACACCTGTTTCCTCTATTTGGCTTTCCTTGGATTAAGATGCTTATTGTATTTTCTAATTGTTCTTCTCCCATTCAAGAGATGCCTCCCCTTGTGAGGCAGAGCAGGAAAGAGTCCTTTTTTTTTATCTTTTCTACTGAGGCTTGGTGACCCAGTATGCTTGCTGCAACTAGAGATTACTTTTGCTATAAGCTCTTCATGTTGGTTAATTTCACCAATCAGATCACAAAGATTCTGAGGAGGTATTCTGATTGTTCTGGAATTCTTTATGTGTCACTATGGGGGACTATCAGACCAAATGTTTTATTACACATATACAACATTTTAAGGTTTGTTGTTCAGTTGCTCAGTTGTGTCCAACTTTTTGTGACCCCACGGACTGGCTCCAGGCTTCCCTGTCTTTCACTATCTCCTATAGCTTGTTCAAACTGATGTCCATTGAGTCAGTGATACCATCCAACCATCTCATCCTCTGTCGACCCTTCTCCTCCTGCCCTCAATCTTTCTCAGCATAAGGGTCTTTTCCAATGAGTCAGCTCTTCACATCAGGTGGCCAAGATATTGGAGGTTCAACTTCAGCATCAGTCCTTCCGATGAATATTCAGGGTTGATTTCCTTTAGGATTGACTGGTTTGATCACCTTGCATTCCAAGGGATTCTCAAAAGTCTTCTCCAACACCACAGTTCAAAAGCATCAGTTCTTCAGTGCTCAGCCTTCTTTATGGTCCAACCCTCACATCCATACATGGCTACTGGAAAAACCATAGTTTTGTCTATACAAACCTTTGTCAGCAAAGTAATGTCTCTGCTTTTTAAGGTTAAGTGCATATTAAAACATTTTACAAGAATATGCATGTGTGTGGGCAGGCATGCTAAGTTGTTTCACTTAGTGCTAACTTGTGTCTGACTTTTTGTAACCCTATGAGCTGTAGCCCACCAGATTCATCTGTCCATGGGGTTCTCCAGGCAAAAATACTGGAACTGGTTGCCATGCCCTCCTCCAGGGGATCTTCCTAACCTAGGGATCAAACTCCCATCTTTTATGTCTCCTGCATTGGCAGGCAGGTTCTTTACCATTAGTGCCAACTGGGGACTCTGTTGTTTGTATTCCCCTAATATCAGATTGTAAAATATTAACTATAGAGGGGATATGCTGTTAGAATGATTACTGTGGCTTTTTGTAGTGTGGTTAAGGGAAGTGGAAAGATAAGAAAATATATTTTAGCTTAACTAAGCATTCAAATGAACAATATTTTCATCTAATTTATATATTAAAACTAATGTTAATGTATAAAATAGTTTGATATACTTTATTATCGGCTATCAAATTTCAATTTTCCCTGAAAATTCAGATTTTTCAAGAAAAAGTTAATTTCAGATGACATCATGGAAGGATTCATAACAGTTCCTTGCCCAAGGTTACATACAGTCAATTAATATCCCTAGGTCTTGGATTCCTCATCGATAAATTTTGAACCAGGCAGTTTCTAAATAACCTTCTCACCCCAAATTCCATGATTCTACATATTTGGAATGAAATAATTCATTGCTCTACAGGTCATATATCTCTCTGAGGAATGCAAGGAGTTAACAACAACAACAAAAAGAAACTCAAGGTATAAATATGAATTGTTTTGTGAATTGCCAATAATCCATTTACTTGCAAATATTCCACAAATTAGTTTTTTGGTGTAGTTATTGCTATAAGAGCTTCAATGTAAGAGGGACTCTCTATCTGTATGTATTTAGCGTGGCAGAGTTGGGAGGAAGCTTCCATAAATTTTCTTCAACACTGAAAAAAGTAAGGATAACAAGTTTGAAAGGCTGGAGAAACTTGGACTTTGAATTACGGATAGAGAAACTGCAATTTAGTCAAGTATGAGGTTATGTCTAGTGTTGTCTGCTTATTTTCTTTTGCTGCTTTAATGTAATGCAGTTGTATTTAGTGCTGAATTAATGAAACTGCTCATTCATTGATTGCCTTCCTCTCCATGATGCAAATGAATTGTGAACATTACATCTAGTTTTGACCCAGCCTGACAATTTCAGACTCAGAAAAAAGGTAACACAATCCAGTAAAAGAACAACAGATGAAACCAGGGAGTTCTGAATGACAGGCTTGTTTCTGTGACTCTGAACAAGTGGATTAACCTTCTAGGTTTCAGCTTTTTCTTTCATAAAATGAAAACACTGAATTGCAATCCAAGGTTCTTGCCTGGAGAATCCCAGGGACTGCAGAGCCTGGTGGGCTGCCGTCTATAGGGTCGCAGAGTCGGACACGACTGAAGTGACTTAGCAGCAGCAGCAGCTTCCTCTTTAAATATTCTATAGTTCTATGAATGATCTGGCCAACAGTTCTCCTCACTGCCTATTAAAATTCGAATTCACCCCTGATTCTAACAGGATTGATTTACAATTGAAATTTCTTGCTTTCACCTTAATAATGACAATAATAACAAAAGCATCATTCTCTGTCTTTTCTTTTCTGGTTTTTGAATGTCCCATTCTCTAAGCACAAGTGAAATCCCAAATTGTGAAGTCTCATAAACAAGATAGAAAATTAGAAAAAGAAAAGCTCAAAAGAGATTTTTTTTTTTAAACCACTCCAGAGACTACTCTAGAGCCTGCATCTTATACCCATGCTTTGAACTTTTGTCGTCTTCTTACCATGAAGCCAGTGAGTTGCCACACACTGGACCAGATTTATTCAGCTCTGTATTCTGTCATACTGCTGTCCTGGGGATACATCATCTATGCATCAATTGTAGCTGTATGATGACAGCTAAGGAAGGAATACCCAAGCAAAATCTTCAGGATGCATGAAGATTTCTAATTCTTCTGGATTTGATTCCATGCAAATACAATCGTTTACCTCATGCTTATCTGACATGAGTGTCAATTTAAAGTAAAGTCCTTAATACAAAGTTTCTGAATTAAAAAAAGATTTTCACACCCATGGATAAGGAAGGGGAATAAGCATATTAATAAAGATTCTTTACTGCAAGTGGCATTAATCTAACTCCAAAACATGTAAGCAAATTAAGGGAATTTGTTAACTCTCATAAATAGGTCAGGAGATTCATCTGACCTCAGGTACACTGGGTTCAAGGATCATAAATGACAATATCAGGCCCTTACACTCTAATTCTTCAACAGGTCCTCTCCACCAACAGAATGATAGCTGGAAGCTGAAGACTCCAATTCTATATAAGCTTAATAACCCCAAAAGAGAGGAAATATATTTTGTTTTGTTTTCCCAAATAACTCCAGGAAAAAGTCTCAAGAAAGAATGATTTACTGATCTGAGTTGATCATGTACAGTTCCTGTACCAATTAAGGTAGTTTATGGGATGGGTTATCTGATTTACTGGGATAACCTAGGTGATGCTGCCTCTTCTGGGAAGCCTATAGTCAGGCCCATGACACTCATATGGAATGGGTTGCTCTTAAGAAAGAAGGGTTTTGTATTCTGAAAAAGTGGGGCCTCCTTTATTAGGATTCTGAAATGGTTTTTAGAAAGAGAAAGATGATTGTGAGCTGTGCAGATGTCCTAAAAGATGCCTATGGCTCAAATCTTTCCCACAGAGCATGAGAAAATTACATGCAGAGAAAAAGATATGCACAAAAAAAGCTAATTTAAGTTTTGCAACTCAATTAAATAATGCCACAAAGGGAGTAGGTACAGATCTTGGAATCCAAAATACCTGTGTTCTAATTCTAACTCCAACAAGTTTACTAGCCGCATGGCTTGGACAAATTCTTTCACCGTTCTGCTCAATTTTCTTTTCTTTCTGTGATTTGTGATAATAATACATATTACATAGCACAATGTACACAGAGTGAGGAAGTACCACTACTTCTGAGGCACTTAAACATTGATGAGTATTTACCAGTGCTTCCTCTATAATAGGCAAATGTCCAAAATGATGCACAGTAGCAAAAAGGGAAAGGTGAAGAAGCAAAGAATCTACTTGGCCTGGTGGGCATTACCATTATATAATGACAAAAGCTAATAGGTACCAGTTGTTGTGTATAATGTGTTGGGAAATTTTCTTAATGCTTCACATATATATTTATACACATTAGTTGAGTACTATTACTGTCCACTTTAGAGGCACAGAGAGTTTATGTAACATGTCCGAGGTCACACAGCTAGTAAGTTGTAGAAGCAGGACTTGAGCCTAGACAGACTGGCTCCAGAGCTCATATCTTAAACACTACTCTGTACTGCCCTTAGGCCAACTGTATCAGAGCATAGCCTGCCACATGTGTTCCTAAAGCAGAGAGGTGTCTGTGGACATACCACCACAGGGAGAATACAGTATGGTTTCAAACCTTCACACTTGCTAGAATCCCCCTGGTTTACTCCACATGCCCCCTTTCCTGAGGTTACCTCACCAGAATTAATGGATTGTTATTCTTCTTGATCGGTTGTAAACTGTGAGATAGTTTGCCTACCACGCTTAGTTTAAGATTTGGAAGGTTTACTTGCAAAAGCTCTTAGAAGCACCCATGGATAAACAAGAGTGAAAAATTAAACCAAGGATAGACATTTTTTGTTTGCACTTTTTTCAAAACTATCCAAACAACTGGATTCAAAAAGTTTCCCTGGCACCACAGGCAAATGCTTCTTCCTCAGGCATGAAATGGGCTGTTGAAGATGCAGGCACATTGCTGTAGTAACTGAGGAAACTTATAAACAATGTATAACTTCATATTTCCGCCACCTTTACTTTAAAAGAGTCCTAAAGACTAAGACACTGATAAATGGTCATGAAGCCTGATAACTTCTAAGAGAATTAAACAGGATACATGTGGCAGAAGCCATTGGTTGGTTAGCCCATCTCCTGTTCTCAACTCTACCTTATTTGGCATGTTGCATTATAGAGACTAGAAAAGCCATATATTTGCTTTCCTGCTCTCCTGAAGCTAGGGTCTGCCATTGAGGCAGTTTCAGCCCCAGTGAGGTGTAAGTAAGAGTCCCCAGGAGTTCTGGCAAATCCTTGCTTTCCTGATATAAAGGAGAAATGACACTGTCACACATTTCCTTCTGCCACCCTCTTCCTGTTTTGGATATAGACTCATGTCTAGAGCTATGGCAACCATCTTGCAAAGCACAAGAGAATGGCCAACAAAATTGGAGAAACACTGGCTTTGTATTTTTCACACTGTTAGCAGTCACCAACAGCTGTTTACCTCCAGAATGCTTGTTATATGAGTAAAATAGTTTGTCACTTTGGTTAGGTTTTCTCTTGATGCTGAAAGCATTCCTATCAATGTAATGAGATAGCAGATATATTAGCCCATTTATTTGTCACCTTTTAATTCTACATCAATTTGTCTATCTCTCAAAAATCCCCAGAAGTTGGGTTAAAGAAGCAGTACTTAATCAAGTCACTGATATGACTTATAGGGCACAGAATAATCAAAACAAATCCTCTTTCTGGTTTATCCCCTAATCATACGAACTATTTTAATGTAACTCCAATATTACATCATTAATAGTATAAGGAAGGGTGCATTAATAGTATAATAGTATAATTAATAGTATAAGGTCTAGCACATTATTAACCAAACTTACTGTTAGTCAGTCCAATAAAAATCATCTTTTACTTTAGGCTCAAGTTCAACATTTTTATGGAGTTCATAGTTGAGAAATGATTGTAGTTATTTGTTCTACATCACCCTTCTGCAGCTCTCAGATAAGGCCTACCAAACATGCCCTAAAGGTCATCCATCTGGCCCTCCCTGTAATGTGCACCAGGAAATCTAACTCACTCTCTTTGGACACTCTCCTCTCTTCCCTAATACCTAGAGATGAGCAGAGCAACTCATAGAGGAAAATGACCCTCATTAGTTAATACCACTGAGTACATAATAGGCATTCAACTTTATATTAATTAAGTGAATAAATTAAAAAGCATTATCTACCAGACTGTAGGGACTTTCAGAGAGGCTTTCTGGGGAATATGGTCTGTCTTAGTTTGGGCAGATATAACAAAATACCATAAACTGGGGAGCTTATAAACAATAGAAATTGATTTTTTCCAATTCTGGAAATGAGGAAGTCCAAGATGATGGCACTGGCAGATCCGGTGTCTGGTGCAAGTCCGCCTCCTCACTGATGGCTGTCTTCTCACTGGAACTTCACATGGCATACAGGACAAGTGATCTTTCTGGGGCCTCTTTTTAGGGGCACTAATCATGTTCATGCAGGCTCTGCCTATGACCTGATCACCTCCCAAAGGTACCTGCTGATACCATGACATTGAGGGTTAAGATTTCAATATATGAATTTTGTCGTGCATGCTCAGTTGTATCTGACTCTGTGACCTCATGGACTGTAGCCTATCAGGCTTCTCTGTCCATGGAATTCTCCAGGCAAGAATACTGAAGTGGGTTGCCATTTCCTACTCGAGGAGATCTTCCCAACCCAGGAATTGAACCTGAGTCTCCTGCATTGCAGGCAGATACTTTACCACTGAGCCAGCGGGGAAGCCCATAATATGAATTTTGAGGGGACACAAACATTCAGTCCAAGTATGGTCTAAACAGTCTTAAACACCATTGTAAGATTTAGCCAAGTGGAGAGGGGATAGGGAGAGCAAGCCAGAAAAAATCAACAGTACAAAACGAAGTGTTTTACATGAATACAAGAGTGGTGTATGGGAGAGAATTGGAAATAATTTCATACTGTGGAAGTTAAGTGTGAAGCAGAGAAGTTGGCAGGGATCTAATCAGGATGGCTCTTGGAAAATGGAAAATTGGAATGTTTTTAAGAAGGAAATTGGCATTGCTCTACATTTCAGAAAAATCACTTTGGGGACAGTTAGGGGAGTGAATTCAAGACAAGAAACTGGATTAAAGAAAAAAAGGATCATGGGTTCCTGGAGAAACAAGAGGCTGTGAGGTTTAAACTAGTTCATCCATTCTGAAATGTATTAAGTATAAATTTCAACATTTTAAAGTACTCTACCATGCTGAATTCAACTCAACTATGTGCTGAGTTATATACTGCTGCTGCTAAGTTGCTTCAGTCGTGTCCGACTCTGTGGGACCCCGTAGATGGCAGCCCACCAGGCTCCCCCATCCCTGGGATTCTCCAGGCAAGAACACTGGAGTGGGTTGCCATTTCCTTCTCTAATGCATGAAAGTAAAAAGTGAAAGTGAAGTCATTGAGTAAGTGTCTGACTCTTCGTGACCCCATGGACTGCAGCCTACCAGGCTCTTCTGTCCATGGGATTTTCCAGGCAAGAGTACTGGAGTGGGGTGCCATTGTCTTCTCCTGAGTTATATACTAGCCAGGAAGTATCCCCATTCTCTCATTGAAAGGGAGGTGGCAACACAGGACCAGGGAGCAGACTGACTATAAGATGGAGAAGAATCTACCCCTGTAAGTAGGCCACTTGTCAGGTGCTCTGAAGGAAGGCCACCTGGCACTTTCCCAACTGCTCATCCCTTACCATTCTTACCATTCTGAGGCCTAGAAGATAAGAACTTTAACCAAGGTCACACAGTGACCAGTCAGGAATAGTCCTAGTGGCTCCTAAATTTCAGATGACAAAATAATACATAAAATAATTCAACTAAAATCTAAAATAAAATGGTCACTTGCTCGCAAAAAGAAAACAGGCACAGTATTTCAGCAAAATGACATGAACCTGGATGAAACTGTAATTCAGGAAGTTGTAAAAATATGGCTGCACAATCCTGTTGGGCTATCACACCTATCACGTGACTGTGAAACTTATGCTCCGCCCTGGGGCTCTGCCTTGCTTGGTTTGTGTGAGGTTGTGTGTGAGTGAAACTAGAGTGGGAGGTCAGCTACACAAGATGGTCTATTTAACAGCTGATCTGCTGGGACCAGTGCCTAAGAAGTTAATTTCTAGCTTTGAGATGGTTTCTGGTAATTGTAGGTAATTTAAAATATAATTGCAATTTAGTTGGGGGAAAAAAAAAAAAAAACTCTGTTTGCAGTGTTTATGCTCATCACTCTAATTTAAGGTCTAGAATGTTGGATGAACTACACTTCAATACACGCCCATTTTGCATCTTCCTGATTTTCACCACCAGTGATTATAAAAACAGCCTCAGCAAACCTCAGTCTGTGTTTCAAGACAGATGCTGCAAAGCTCAGATATAAAGTTTCACATTGCTGGAAGGTTAACTGCTGTGCATGTTAATGACTATCAAATAGATGAAGAAAACCACAAGGCTCCAAAATGCAAAAGCCCCTCAAAAAAAATCCAGCTTGCCCATGTTTATAATAAGGCCACTTTATTTTATTTTTTTTCAAGAAGGATGACTATGGTTGAGTTCAGTGTGGTCTGCATGCAGGCTTAATGGAGGAGTAATTACACAAGTCTGCTTGTGAGGGGGCCAATGGAGCTTTCCTCTGGGTTGTGTGTTACAAAGTTCTCTGCGCTGAGCCAGAGCATCCAGAGCTTTGCAAGGTTCAGAGATTTCTTACCACAACGAGATCGAGTGTCTTGAATGTACTGGTTTATTTTAAGTGAGGAAGAAACTTTAGGATATATTGTGTGTAGATTTATAGAAAAAAAAAAAAAAGGTCTCAATTATCTAAAATGTGGAAAGGACAGTTACTCAACAGCAAACACCCTGAGAATTATTAAGATTCCAAAGCACTGCCATGAACAAATCCAGCCATCATTACTTACCTAGGACACATGCAGCCAAATGACTGAGAAATTAACTTGAAATGAGCACTTGATCTAACAACTTCGCATACAGTCTCCCCTCTACCAGCCTGTAAAACTTTCTAGAATGAAGGTTAGGGTGGAAGCAGCACTCCACTGCCATGACAATTACACTGCATTAACCCTGGCAGTAGAGTCACACTCTGAGTCTGAGAACTGAGGGCCAGGGGTCAAAGTCTGCAGTGCTGGTACCTAAAGCTTGCTTTCAAAGACAGACCCCCACTAAGGGTAATCACCAAACAATTCCACAATAGGCAGTGAAGACTGTGTGCCTAGAAAGCTTTCACGTAAAGCTAGGAAATTTAGTAATGGGGAAAACAAAATGTGTTCTCCAGTGGCAGAACCAAATTGATCTGCTTTTGCTGATAACGATTGCACAAGAAAACAAACATTTTAAAGAACTGATAATTTGTTACCTGTCCCTGATTTTTAAAAAAATTCAAATATTACAAAAGTGAAAATTTCTCTCCAACCTCAAACCCCGGTCCCCCTCCCCCTGTCTCCTCTCAAAGTAGACCCTGCTATCAGTTTTTTGTGTGCTAGTGTCTATTCATATCTAAGCACATATAAGTATGCCACAAACACACAGCGGTGGCTCCCAAATTTCTATACTTTAGAAGGGGCTAAGTGGCTATAACCCAACTGGATGTTAGTAAACTGCCTAAAGCTACATTTGCCTAGTAATTTACATAAGGAAAAATATATGAATTGGAGTGTCAAAAGAAGTACAGCAATCAATTATAAACCACTAAAAAACGGGAATGCACAAGCCCATATCAATAATAAATGGACAGTAAATAAAAATTAAATGAGGGGAAAAGGGAATCCTCAGCTGTAATGAAATTCAATGGCTTACTGGTGGGTGGGGAAGTAGTATTAGACCTGGAGGACCATTCTTTTGCAACCATGATAATGAAGATAAGATCAGACAAGATTCATCAATGGATGCTACACCTAGAGAAAATTTCGATGAAGATCAGAATGTTTACATCATCTTAAAGTGTCTCTTCATGGATTGTTCTTATGAGATGCAAGCGTGAGGAGAGAAACACTAATTATATAATGGAGAATTTGGAAAACACCTTGAGCAAGTCATTGACATTAACATTACCAATGTGAACAGACATGATACACTGAGAAGGACACAATATTACCTATGTGGTACCCTGGCCTAGAATGTATCACTTCAATATAATCACAAGGAAATGTCAGACAGACCTAAAATGAGGATTATTCTATTTTTAAAAAGGCCAGGGTTCAGGAATTCCCTGGCAGTCCAGTGGTTAGGATTCTGAGTTTCTGTTGCAGGATCCCACAAACTGCACAGCACAGCCAGAGAGGGGAAAAAAAGAACAGGGGAGGAGGTGTAGTGAGGGCTATATTCTTCAAAAGTGCTAATGTAAAAGACAGAAAGACTGTGGAAATGTTACAGATTCAGTTCAGTTCAGTCACTCAGTTGTGTCCAACTCTTTGCAACCCCATGAACCGTAGCACACCAGGCCTCCCTGTCTATCACCACCTCCCGGAGTTTACCCAAACTCATGTCCATTGAGTCGGTGATGCCCTCCAGTCATCTCATCCTCTGTCATTCCCTTCTCCTCCTGCCCCCAATCCCTCCCAGTATCAGAGTCTTTTCCAATGAGTCAACTCTTCATATGAGGTGGCCAGAGTATTGGAGTTTCAGCCTCAGCATCAGTCGTTCCAATGAACACCCAGGATTGATCTCCTTTATGATGGACTGGTTGAATCTCCTTGTAGTCCAAGGGACTCTCAAGAGTCTTCTCCAACACCACAGTTCAAAAGCATCAATTCTTCGGTGCTCAGCTTTCTTTATAGTCCAACCCTCAAATCCATGCATGACCACTGGAAAAATCATAGCCTTGACTAGACGGACCTTTGTTGGCAAAGTAATGTCTCTGCTTTTTAATATGCTATCTAGGTTGGTCATAACTTTCCTTCCAATGAGTATCCGTCTTTTAATTTCATGGCTGCAATCACCATCTGCAGTGATTTTGGAGCCCCAAAAAATAAAGTCTGACACTGTTTCCACTGTTTCCCCATCTATCTGCCATGAAGTGATGGGACCGGATGCCATGATCTTAGTTTTCTGAATGTTGAGCTTCAAGCCAACTTTTTCACTCTCCTCTTTCACTTTCATTGAGAGGCTCTTTAGCTCTTCTTCACTTTCGACCATAAGGGTGGTGTCATCTGCATATCTGAGGTTATGGATATTTCTCCTGGCAATCTTCATTCCAGCTTGTTTTTCTTCCAGTCCAGCATTTCTCATGACGTATTCTGCATGTAACTTAAATAAGCAGGGTGACAATATACAGGCTTGACGTACTCCTTTTCCTATTTGGAACCAGTCTGTTGTTCCATGTCCAGTTCTAACTGTTGCTTTCTGACCTGCATACAGATTTCTCAAGAGAAAGATCAGGTGGTCTGGTATTCCCATCTCTTTCAGAATTTTCCACAGTTTATTGTGATCCACACAGTCAAAAGCTTTGGCATAGTCAATAAAGCACAAATAGATGTTTTTCTGGAACTCTCTTGCTTTTTCCATGATCCAGCGGATGTTGGCAATTTGATCTCTGGTTCCTCTGCCTTTTCTAAAACCAGCTTGAACATCTGGAAGTTCACGGTTCACGTATTGCTGAAGCCTGGCTTGGAGAATTTTAAGCTTTACTTTACTAGCATGTGAGATGAGTGCAATTGTGCTGTAGCTTGAGCATTCTTTGTTACAGATTAAGTAAAACTAAAGAGACGTGACAGCCAAATGCACTATCAGACTCTAGACTTGAAGAAGAAAAGGTATCATAGGTTATTAGATCACCTGACATAATGGGACTACAAGCAGCAGAGCAGAGAAAAAGTCAGTTGTAGGACTGCTATTTATGCTTCTATAAGACAACAACCCTACCAGCTCCACCCTTACCTGGGAGCCCTGAGTCCCATGCCCTTCAGGAGCACTTAAGTATTTATCCTCTAAGCTCCTTCTTTGCCCAGGTAAGTAGAGGATGGGAAAACTCTGATGCCAGCTAGGTTGCTTCTGCAGCAGGAACAATAAGCTTCAGGATCTGGAAATTTAGACTATGTCAGTGATACAGACTCAAAAGTGAGAAACTACATCACAAATTTCTTTCTGGTCCTCTCTAACCAGCTTGTGCTAATCTCACTGAAACCTTCTTCCTTTTTCCTAAGTCCATTTAAAAGCCAAACAAACTCTGAAAGTGAAAGTCACTCAGTTGTGTCCAACTCTTTGCGACTGCATGGACTTTACAGTCCATGGAATTCTACAGGCCAGAATACTGGAGTGGGTAGCCTTTCCCTTTTCTAGGGGATCTTCCCAACCAAGGGATCAAACCCAGGTCTCCCACATTACAGGCAGATTCTTTACCAGCTGATTCCCAAGGGAAGCCCAAGAATACTGGAGTGGGTAGTCTATCCCTTCTTCAGTGGATCTTCCTGATCCAGGAATCTAACCGGGGTCTCCTGCATTGTAGGTGGATTCTTTACCAACTGAGCTATCAGGGAAGCCCTAGGGAAAAAAAATAAGGCATGACAAATGTAGGGAGCTAATATCTGTTTGGTGAATAAATAAAAATGAATGAGTGAATGAATGAACAAATAAAGAGTGAAGGTACTTCAATAATGCTCTGATAATGAAGACTAGTAGTATGGTTTGTGCAGGAATAACAAAAAGAAAACGTGTTTTTTCTAATTTTAGCTCTTGTTAGCTGAGCTTAGGTAGTGTAGTCATTTCCTTATAGCTGCTTTTAAATGTAAGTACACCTGTATTTGAACGAATATTAAGCCTAGGAATATATACCAGGGTAAAAAGGAGAAAAATATCCTTTAAAGGAGACATGGAAACACAAAGTTCTCTGCTGGCCGTTCTATCAGGAGGATGAAAATAGAAAATTAAACTTATAAGAAAACTAGAAGAATTTTACACTCAAATGAAATATTGAGATAAATGGGATTTGGGCTTTAAGTAAAATGTCATAGACTAAAAAATACCAGACGTGGATTCAACGCATTAGACACATTCTGAAGATAGACCATCCATTTTTGTTACCTGGATCCTCGGATTCTGTCATAATGATTCCTGTCCTTTCCAAGCCAGGTGCCTAAGTTTTCTCTTCTATTCTAAGAACTGTTATATATCCTTCCAGTAAACTCTCCCTCTGCTTAAGCTATTCAAAGTTCGTCTCTGCTGCTTATGAAAGAAGAACCATGACAAGACACATGTTTCCCAGCTCACTGTATGAAGTACACCAATTATTATTCCCAAATATGGGCTTAGTAGGGCATCCCTGGTAGATCAGCTGGTAAAGAATCCGCCTGCAATGCAAGAGACCTGGGTTCAATCCCTGGAGGAGGGCATGGCAACCCATTTCAGTAATTCTTGCCTGGAGAATCCTCATGGACAGAGAAGCCGGGCAGGATACAGTCCATCGGGTCTCAAAGAGTCGGACGCGATTAAGTGACTAAGCATAACGCAGCACAACACGGGCTTAGTAATAAGGTTTCCCGGTGGCGCAATAGTAAAGAAGCTGCCTGCCAATGCAGGAGATGCAAGAGACGTAGCTTCAGTCCTTGGGTCAGGAAGATCCCCTGGGGTAGGAAATGGCAACCTACTCCAGTACTCTTGCCTAGAAAATTCCATGGACACAGGTGCCTGGTAGGCTACAATCCACGGGGTCACAAAGAGTCGGACAGACCTGAGCACAGCACACCACATACATACAATAAGAAGGTTAGAGGAAGTTTGTAGATTTTTTTCTCCTTTTGTTTCCATATGTCTGGTTGAGCTCACCAAATATATGTAAGGGCAAGAACTTGAGTCAAAATGAAAACATTAGTTCTTTGCCTACTCCATAAGAACCCTTTATTACTGTATGTAAAAGTACTTATTGTTCAATAGATATTAGACAGAGTTACATGTTTTTATGTTAAAAAAAAACACTGATTTCTAGATTAATTTCAAAGGGTGCATTTTAAATTTACCAATTTCCAAAGCGCTACCTCAGCTACCACAAATTTCCTCTGATTTTCATGTGCAATCGCTTGAAGCAGAAACAGGGTACTACTTTCGCTGCTAATGTTTCAACTTTCCAAGTTTCACTAGTCATGTAAAGAACTAATTTAAACAAGTTGTAGCATCCTTTTTCAAAAATATAGTTTAAACATCACGTTACCTTTATCAGCCTAGGTACTTGATTGAGAGTCCTGGAAGAAATGGTTATTGCTGTCCTGTTTCAACAAGCTATTCTTTAAGTAATTAAAAAATCTCCATTGATAATTCTTATTATTTTGACCATGATTTTTGTGCCTAGTAAATTTCTATGCATCTAACAGAAGTTTAAGAAATAGAGGTTAAATTCATGAACAAATAAATGTTTTCTTTTCCATTGTGAAGCAATTTTGGCTTGATTCATCACCAACAGTTGGTTAAGAGGCTCTACTACATAGCCATTTTAAAGTTAGTGGACACAGATGTCACAGCAAATAGCTATTCTTGATGGTTCCACAAGCTTTCCATAGAAGTTTTAGAGTCCTAAAGTGGTCCCACTACATAATGAAAGCCTGAACTGCTGCCTGGGATGATTCTGTGGTAGCATTTATATTCCAGTGGTTCCCCCTCATGCTCCAACATCAAGCTAGAAGGCTTGATTTTATCTTAAGCCATATCTTTAATTGGGCCCTTCCCCTTCCTATCCTGTCTCTCTCATTACCTTACAGATTCTTACCAAAGAGCAGTTGAAGCCCTATCTCAGGCTCTGCTTTTAGTGAAGCCAATTGAAGACAACAGTATGCTATTATCTTATGAATAAAGAAGTATTATATAACAATACCTACGGACTTCTTTGCCAATGAAATTCCATATTCTACCTAAAGTGTAGATGTCTGCAAAGGATATATTATCATGGTAGAGAATCAACACAGGCAACTAGAATTTACTGAGAGCTTTCCATGTAGATGCTAGCTCCTCGAATTCTAGGTAGGCACAACCACTCACACTTATAAAATTTTTAAAAATTGAGTCAACAATGTCACAAAATCTGTGAAAAATCAGATAACTAGTACAGGACAATTTATTTTGAATATTTCCTGTAAAGGTCTCACAGGTTGATCATAAATGTTCTAAAATACTCTGAGAGAAAATGGTGATGTCCCTCTAACTTCCTGTTCTTCAACAGTTGTGGGATAAAGCCCAAGTGATCACTTCAGAAATGACTGATGTGTTCTAAGGCTTACCCATGAGATTTAAAGCACACTTTTCTAAAAACAAAACCGAAAAACCCCACCCTGGTCATCTTTGTTCACACAAGCCAAATCAACCAACGTCTCCACAGCCAAAAAGAGGGAGCGAAAATTGTTAAAACAGCATTTTAGTTTGGGAAGAAGTTGAAAACAGGAATAGGTAAAGAGCATGTGACCCACTCTCAACCAGAAATACCAAAAAGCCTTTGTTAGCAAACTGGATGAAGCAATTATAAGCAGTCTCATAGACTGTCAATCTTAGATATCGGTCTTCCTTAAAAGCCTGCGTGCTCTGTCATCAACAAGGTTATCTCAACCTTTCCTGAAACTATTTTTACTTTTAGCTTGGCTTACCTCTTAGTATAATCATCTAAGTTCAAGCCCTATCGAGAAAAGCAGCACTACACTAATGCAGCACTAAAAAAGGTAAGTCACACATGCTTCAGTTCCCAAATAAGTCATAATTCATACAGCATAGTCTAAGAGGTTAAAAAAAATTATAAAAGAAATTCACATGCTATGTGAAACAAACCAGACACAAAAGGACAAATATTGCATGATTCCACTTGTATGAGGTACTAAGAATAATCATTCATGGAGACAGAAAGTATAGTAGTATTTACCAGGGGCTGGTGGGGGAGGAGTGGAAATGAAGAGTTCTTATTTAATGGGTCAAGTTTCTGTTTGGATGATGAAAGAATTCTGGAAATGGACAGTGGTGATGGCTGCACTACAATGTGAATATTCTTAACGCCACTGAACAGTATACTTAAAAAATAAAAACGGTAAATTGTGTTATTTCCATACAAGAACTTTCTATAAAAGATATTCAGTGCTTTCCTTACATCTCTTAAAAATGCTAATGAGACTCTAATCAGTAAAATTTCCACACTTCCCATATATTTTTAATCCTCTCCCCAGAATTCTCAAAACCCACACTTACCAACATCACTCTTTCAAACCCACCACCAAACTTCTTAAAACTCTATTCTGGCCACTTCCTTCTGTCTTCCACCTCTCCTTTTCCTCATGAGCCTATATCATTTAAGCACTCAAGAGACAGGACCTTCATTTGAGAGCAGGAAGAGGAAAACACATGAGCAAGTGAGGTCTTCCGTAGCGTGCAGGAGAAGGGGAAAAGTTGGAAGTAGTCATCCACAGTAATTTTAATTTCATCACACTCATTTTATTTTATGGTTAATCCTTCTATAGCTTCAAGCACTTCTCGTCACCTCTGATTTGGTGAACAAATCTGTATTGACTTTAACTGATACTCATGATTTCACAGTCGTCATTCAAATTATGCCTCAGCCCCTTGCATATCAGGTATTTACACCGTGATTAGAGGTTTTAGAGTCAGGAGTTCTCAATTTCTGCTGTACACTAGAATCACGTGAGGAGCCAAAAGGCACCATGTCCAGGCCACAGCTCACACCAACTAAATCAGTAGGACCCAGGGCTAGAGACCCAGGCAACTGTATTTTTTTTAATTCCCAATGTGCAGCTCCATGTGACAACCAATGTTTTAGGGAAGTGCTTCTCCATCTTTAATGGGCATACCAAATATGTAGAGATTGTGTTGATTATTAAAAGGAAGGCTGATTTAGGAGGGCTGGAGGAAGCACCCGGATACCGCATTTCTAATAAGTCAAAGTAATGCCAAATCTGCTGTCCCTGAACCCTACCTTGAGTAGTGAGCCTTTAGCAAACAAAAGCCCCTCAAGTTTCCTTCTCGCCTTCCTCAGTGGAGCATTTATTATACACATAGTCGGTTAAATTCATAGTTGGGCTTCCCAGTGAAGCAGGCCTGGACAAGGACTTGGGACACGACTGGCCTCAGTGGCAGGCATTCATTACTCTGCCCAGTGTGGCTTCAGCTGCTTCTGCTTATAGGCTGGACCTAGGTATCAATCCAACTTAGCTTCTCTAATTTCACGACTGTTAACAAGATACTCAATTCCCTAGGCCTCAGTGACCTCATGTATAAAATGGAGAATAAGCATGGCAACTATTTCATTGGGTTACCGTAAGTTTTAAATGAGACAATCATGTACAGCACTGGTATGCCTGCCATTATGCATGCCTGTCTTTATTTCTGCTGCCAGCAAAAAGTAATTCACTAATTCTCTCTCTTTCCCTCAAGCGTCTGTTTCTGGGTTCAGCTAACTCGCGGTTTTGTGCGTTTTGCTCTGTGTACTTCTTGAACTCTGCTTCCACTACCAACTTCTGGCTCTCTACAAAGTTCGAATTAGTACGTTCCAAAAGTGGCTTTGATTGGGTCGGTTAGTCACAATTCATTAGACCTCTGCGAGGAAGACTCTCTGTTTGCACAAAGTCTCCCCTAAGATAGATCAGAGAAATTTGTGGATTGACTTCCACAATCAGGATTTGACTCAGACTAGGTCCTCCCAGGTGGTGCTAGTGGTAAAGAACCTGCCTCCCAGTGCAGGAGCTGCAAGAGATCCCTGGGTTGAGAAGATCTCCTGGAGGAAGGCATGACAACCCACTCTAGTATTCTTGCCGGAAAGTCCCATGGACAGTTCTTATTATATACCAGCACTGTATGAGCTTGGTGGGCTACAGTCCATAGGGTCACAAAGAGTTGAACATGACTGAAGCAACTTAGCACGCATGATAGCTACAATGTAAGACAAGCTAAATGTACGAAACCTTCAGAAAGAGATGGGGATATGGAAGGCAATGAGGTTTTCTAGGATGTGTAGTGCAACTGCCAAGCACCTTGCTTGCCTTGCCCAGTACACTTAGCAAATATTTACTGAACAACTAATAATTGCAAAGCATACATTGTAGTCCCTGTCCCTGGAGGCCTGCGACCATCTACTGATCTTGGTTCTGGACTGGAGAGGTAAATCACCCAGACACATAGTTTCATGCCGATACTATAAGCAAAATACTAATATTTTTGCTATCTGAATACTGTTTTTGGTTTTTGTTTAATTTTGTGCTGAGAAATGCTATCCCCAAAAGGATAAAGAGAACCTCTCCAAAGCTCAGAACTTGGTAAGGAGATAGTAGCTAACCTTTAGTTCTTATTATATACCAGCACTGTTTGTGGCTTAACTCATTTAATCCTTACAATGGTATTATCATCCCAATTTGGCAAACAGGGAAGCCAAAGCTTTAAGAGGTTAAAACACTGTCAAATCATACAGCTAGTAAGTGGGAGAGCCAGGGCTCAAGTCCCAGAGGCCTGCTTCAGAGCCCACACTCCTCCACAGTGTACAGCACCTCTGGCCTTCACAGTCTGCTCAGATTTGTGGTGATACAACATCTACTTCAACATACACCTGTCTTCTTTTTGTAGAAACGCCCAGCAAATGGCATTTTCAGATGTGACATTCTCAAGTATATGCCATGAAGATATATACGATATATCCAAACTTCCAGTAGGAACCTAAAAGGAAATTAAAAGATAAACTTGCAGTCCCTCCAGTTTATGTCAAAATGCAAATTATTCACAAATTTCAATGTTTTTATTATTTGCAACTTACTACATTTTAAAATGTACACATTTTAAAGGACAGAATATGTACACAATAAAGGACAGAAATGGTATACACTTAGTAGACACTGAAGAGATCAAGAAAAGATGGAAAGAATACACAGAAAAACTATACAAAAAAGATCTTAATGAACTGGATTACTACGATGGTGTGGCCAGTCATCCAGAGCGAGACATTCTGGAGTGCAAAGTCAGATGAGCCTTAGGAAGCACTGCTGTTAATAAAGCTAGTGGATGGGATGGAATTCCAGTAGAGCTATTCAAAACCTTAAAGGACTATGCCATCAAGGTGTTGCATTCAATATGTCAGCAAATCTGGAAGACCCAGCAGTGGCCACAGGACTGGAAAAGGTCAGTCTTCATCTCAGTTCCCAGGAAGGGTAGTAACAAGAATGTGCTAACCATCAGACAATTGCACTCATCTCCCATGCTAGTAAAGTCATTCTTAAAATCTTGCATGCTAGGCTTCAGCATTATGTGAACCAAGAACTTCCAGATATCCAAGCTGGGTTTAGAAAAAGAAAAGTAACCAGAGATCAAATTGCCAACATTTGCTGGATCATAGAGAAAGCAAGGGAATTCCAGAAAAAACATCTACTTCTGTTTGGTCAACTACAATAAAGCCTTTGACTATGTGGATCAAAACAAACTGTGGAAAGCTCTTATCAGTTCAGTTCAGTTCAGTTCAGTCACTCAGTTGTATCCGACTCTTTGCGACCCCATGAATCACAGCACGCCAGGCCTCCCTGTGCATTACCAACTCCTGGAGTTCACTCAGACTCAAGTCCTTCGAGTCGGTGATGCCATCCAGCCATCTCATCCTCTGTCATTCCCTTCTCCTCCCTCCTTGAATCCCTCCCAGCATCAGGGTCTTTTCCAATGAGTCAACTCTTTGCATGAGGTGGCCAAAGTATTGGAGTTTCAGCTTCAGCATCAGTCCTTCCAATGAATACCCAGGACTGATCTCCTTTAGCATGGACTGGTTGGATCTCTTTGCAGTCCAAGGGACTCTCAAGAGTCTTCTCCAACACTACAGTTCAAAAGCATCAATTCTTCGGGGCTCAGCCTTCTTCACAGTCCAACTCTCACATCCATACATGACCATAGGAAAAACCATAGTCTTGACTAGAAGGACATTAGTTGGCAAAGTCCCTGCTTTTGAATATGCTATCTAGGTGGGTCATAACCTTTCTGCCAAGGAGTAAGTATCTTTTAATTTCAGGGTTGCAGTCACCATCTGCAGTGATTTTGGAGCCACCCAAAATAAAGTCTGACATTGTTTCCACTGTTTCCCCATCTATTTCCCATGAAGTGATGGGAGCAGATGCCATGATCTTAGTTTTCTGAATGCTGAGCTTTAGGCCAACTTTTTCACTCTCCTCTTTCACTTTCATCAAGAGGCTTTTTAGTTCCTCTTCACTTTCTGCCATAATGGTGGTGTCATCTGCATATCTGAGGTTATTGATATTTAGACATGGGAATACCAAACCATCTTACTTGTCTCCTGAGAAACCTGTATATGGGTCAATAAGCAACAGTTAGAATCCTGTATGGAACAACTGATTGGTTCAAGATTGAGAAAGGAGTACAACAGGGGTGTCTGCTGTCACCCTGTTTATTTAAGCTATATGCTATGCACATCATGAGAAATGCTGGACTGGATGAGTTTCGAGCTAGAATCAAGATAGGTGAGAGAAACATCAACAACTTCAGATATGCAGATGATACCACTCTATAATGGCAGAAAGTGAAGAGGTACTAAGGAGCCTCTTGATGAGAGTGAAGGAGGAGAGTGAAAGAGCTGGCTTAAAATTAAATATCAATAAACCTAACATCATGGCATCCAGCCCCATTACTTCATGGTAAATAGAAGGAGTAAAGGTGGAAGTAGTGCCAGACTTCCTCTTCTTAGGCTCTAAAATCTCTGTGGATGGTAACTACAGTCATGAAATCAGAAGGTAGTTACTTCTTGGCAGGAAAGCTATGACAAACCTAGACAGTGTGTTGAAAAGCAGAGACATTTCTTTGCCAACAAAGGTCTGTGTAGTCAAGGCTATGGTCTTCCCAGTGGTCACGCACAGTTGTGAGAGCTGGACCATAAAGACGGCAGAGCCCCAAAGAATTGATACCCTCTAACTGTGGTGCTGGAGAAGACTCCTGAGAGTCCCTTGGACAGAAAGGAGATCAAACTAGTCAATCTTAAGGGAAATCAATCTTGAATACTCATTGGAAGGACTGATGCTGAAGCTGAAACTCCAGTATTTTGGTTATCTGATGCAAACAGCCAACTCAGAGGAAAAGTCCCTGAGGCTGGGAAAGATTGAGGGCAGAAGGAGAAGTGTGTCAGAGGATGAGATGGCTGGATGGCATCACTGATGCAATGGACATGAACTTGGGCAAATTTCAGGAGATGGTGAGGGACAGGGAGGTGGGCTACAGTCCCCAGGGTCACAAAGAGTTGGACACAATTGGGTGACTGAACAACATTTTAAAATAGCTGCCTTCTTTCATATACATTACAGTGTCTTTTTTTGGTTACCTAGGATCTGAAGTTCTGTCTTATCTCTGAAAAAGACCCACTGCGTAACATTCCGAATTTCCAGATTCTTGTTTTCTCTCCTCTGGTCATCTTGGGTAGGCACATGTGCCCCAGACTTTATCCAGTCAGACAATCCTACCTAGAACTTGAATACAAGCAGACAAGGAGAATGGAGCGTTCATCCTGGACCAGAGGAGAGGGCACTAATGCCAGGGGCACCACTGCCAGGGGCACCAGCATGAGCAACCAGCAGCAGCTCTCGTATCACATCTGCAGACTCAGCATGATTCTGGCTGAGGCTCCCACTACAATGCTTCCTGACTGTGTTAGCTTCCTTGGGCTGCCAAAACAAAGTACAACAAACTGGGTAGCTTAAAACTACTCAGAGATTGCTGACAATCTTTGGTGTCCCTTGGCTTATGGTTGCATCACTCCAGTCTGCACATCTATCTTCCAATGGCCTTCTTACCTGGGTCTCTTTGTATCAATCTCCCATTCCTTTCTCTTAAAAAGATGCCAGTCACTGGGTCAGAGACCACCATAACCCAATATGACCACATTTTTAACTTGATTACATCTACAATGACCTTATTTCCAAATAAAGGTCACCTTCACAGGTATTGGGGATTAGGACTTCAACATGTCTTTTAGAGGAACACAATTCAGTGCAACACAAAATCTATGTTCCTGTTGATTTCCTGGGCCTGAATCTCCAGCCATTCTAGTCGTCTTCTGGGCCACCTCACAATATTTTCTTAAAAACTCTTTTCTTATTTAAATCAGCAGAACTAGTGTCGTGGCTCCCCCATTTTGAATCTTGACCTGTCTGATCTCTCCATTTTCCTCACCTCCCTTCTGAAATTCTCCACCCAGAGCTCTCTAAGAATGAGTTGAACTGTGACTTTATAATGGCAAAGGCCTTCTATCTTAGGAATAAGGTAAGATGCCCATTCCACCCTTTGGATCAAGCAGACTGAGCAAATGATAGCCCAGGTTCATGTTTAAAGAAGGACTCAGCCTGACCAGTCCCAAATCTCTTGACTGAAATGCCTGTAGAACCTATTGATTTCCTAAGCTGAAAGTTTGTTCTCAAGCTGCATCTACTTTGGAGCAGAATTTGACTAATCTTTGCCTCTGGATACGGGTGGTATGAGGCCTATTTTGGTGGCGAGGACCACACCACTTGCATCAGATCCCATAGACATTGCCCCAGTCTATATAATTTTCATCAGGTCATGACAACAGCACCAAAGGGGCTAACTAGCATTTGAACTGTGTTTGGTCTAAAGTTTCCAAAGACTCATCAATGCTATTAGGAACAATAACATTATGCCAGAAAGAGCTGCAGAGGAAACAAACATGGGGTTCTAAGAAACATAATAATCAAAGACAGCTGAATCTAAAATGACAACTCTATGTGAATGACTTCAAGGAAATAAAAATACATTTTAAATTTTTGAATAAATCAACTTTACAAATGGCCATGAGGAGCAGAGCAGCAATGTCATTTTTTTTTTGTTTACTCTGATTTGCTTCCTTTTACGGCCTGCGCCTGCCAACTTCATAGAATTGTGGTAGGGCTGGGGACCACATAAGCTTGGAACCAACTGCCTAAGGCTGTCTTTGCCATCATCTGTGCAGAGCCTGATTGAGAATGAAGCCAATCCAGGAAAGAAGAATCCAAGAGATATATACAAAGTTATTATTTCATTGGAGTCTCACAATCCAGCTATACCTAAAAATACCCATTATACTTCCAAATTACTGGAACCAATATATTCCTTTCTTGGGTTGTTTGCTCAAACTAGTCTGAATTGCAGATCTAGCCTAACAATGACAATGTGCTATCAAGTATACATATCTGCTTTGACCTAATTCCCGTGGATTGTTGTTGGCTAGAGAATACTGTGTTGAAAGGAACATGGATTTCAACTGGGATGGTGCTTTCTGAATTTCTGTCTTCAGCATGCTACTGGGACCATGCACAAATGCATAAGCTAATGGAGAAGCACCTGCATAAGGCAATCTTTTGGCAAGTGTATGGGAAGGACTTGAGCCTCCCCCATTCATTCATACATTTACTCAACAAAGCAGTAGTGGGCACTTACTCTGTGCCAAGCTCAGGTGCAGGCCCTGGGAACTTAGCAATGAAAACAGAACAAAGCCCTGCCCTTGACAAGCTTCCACTCTAGAGAAGGAAGACAGACAAAAGAAACATTTTAAAGTCAATACATGTCAGACAGCGATAAAATGTTATGATGAAAGACTAAATAGGGGAAAAAGGATAGAAATGCAGGGTGGGCATCTATTTCATATGTGATGAAACAGTGAGCCTTGTGGCACTGAAGCAGGAATAGGTAGGGGACCAATGTGGCTGAAGTGGAGGGAATGACACTGTGGTAGCAGACAAGGTGAGAGAAGTGTTAGTGGGTAAAGGTGTGATGGAGAAAATTTAGAGACTTCATCAGTTCAGTTCAGTTGCTCAGTCGTGTCCAACTCTTTGCGACCCTATGAACTGCAGCACGCCAGGCCTNCCTTGATCGCTGAAGAAGGCTTTCTTACCTCTTCTTGCTATTCTTTGGAACTCTGCATTCAGATGCTTATATCTTTCCTTTTCTCCTTTGCTTTTTGCTTCTCTTCTTTTCACAGCTATTTGTAAGGCCTCCCCAGACAGCCATTTTGTCTTTTTGCATTTCTTTTCCAAGACTTCATAGATCATAAGAATCTGAGGTTTTAGTGGACTTCCCTGGTGGTCCGGTGGTCCATGATCTCAATGCAAGGGGCACAGGTCCGACCCCTGATCAGTGAACTAAGATCCTGCAAGGGCCACAATGTAGCCAAAAAAAAAAAAAATTTTTTTTAGGCTTTATATTATGAACCAGATAAGAATTCCCAGGGTAGCTGTGAGCAAAGGAGTCACATAACCTGACTCAAAGTTTTAATGATTGTTCTCTCTGCCATGTTGAGAATAGAAGCAAGGAACTGGAAGCCAATTAGGGAGACCATGAAAACGGGAGTGGAGGTGATAAGATATAGTTGAACTCTGAATATATTTTGAAGGTAGAGCCACCAACAGAGTAGAATTTAAGCAGAAGTTTTCATTAGTATATCACCATAGGCTAAGCAATTAGAGAAATGTTTAGATTTCATAACTATCTCCTAGCCTAAGTAACTAGAGAGATGGAGATGTCAGGTACTTTGAGACAATGGCTGTTTGAGAAGCACAGATTCAGAATGGTGGAAGAATGTGGTTTAGATATATCAACTTTGAGATGCCTGTCAGATACTTATCTAAAATATATAGTGAGCTAAATGAGTCTGAAGGTAAAAGGAAATTTCTGGGCTGGGGACAAAGTATTTGGGAGCCATCAGAGTACATATGAACTTAAAGTCACGAGGCTGGATGAGATCAACTAGGTACTGGGTCCATACAGAAGAGAATAGTTCTAAGGAATATAACCTTGAGCAGCATCTCAATGCTGAAAGAAAGATGAATAGCGAGTAAGGTAGTTGATAATCAAAAGGTAAAAACTAAGTGCAAAAATATTTTTTCAAAAAAGAATGGCTAATTAGATCAAATGCTGAGATAAGTAAGATGAGAACTAATAATTAACAACTAGATATAGCTACACAGAAGTCACTGGAGTGGGTGTAAAAAAGGAGGGAATAAGTCGTGGACAGTGAGTAGAGACAACTTTTTCAAGGATTTTATAGTATAAAGAAATAGAGAATTGGAGCAATGTTTAAAAGACATGTGGAAACAGAGAGAAATTTAAGATGGGTGGTATTTCAGCACATTTGTATGCTATGGAAATGATCCATTACAAAGAAAAAACTGATGTGAAAGGGGAAGGGGACAATTGCTGGAGTAATGTTTTTGAACCCTGAATATTCATTAGAAGGACTGATGCTGAAGCTGAAGCTCCAATACTTTGGCCCCCTGATGTGAAGAGCTGACTCTCAGAAAACAAAACCCTGATGCTGGGAAAGATTGAAGTCAAGAGGAGAAGGGTATGACAGAGGACAAGATGGTTGGGTGGTATCACTGACTCAATGGACTTGAGTTTGAGCAAGCTCCGGGAGATGGTGAAGGACAGGGAAGCCTGGCGCACTGCAGTCCATCGGGTCACAAAGAGTCGAACACAACTGAATGGTTGAACAACAGTGCTCTTGAGTAGGCAAGAGGAGATGGGGTCTAGTCACAAGCACAGGAGTCAGCCTTAGCTTAATATAATGATCACTCATATACTCTACCTGAAGAGGAGGCAGAATATAAAGGCAAAGGTACAGATAAGTGGGTAGATGAGGCAACAGGCTCTTGTACAAATCCTCTTCTGCTTCGTTTTTCTCAGGAAAATAGGACACAGATTTATTATTTGAGAGTCAAGAGAAGGGGAAAAGTTTGAATGGTTTGAAGGAAGATGGAAAGATGTGAAATAGTTACCTAGGAAAGTAGGGGAAAGATCAGAGTAGGGAAATGCAATAGGATCCCCGGGCAGGACTGAGAGCCCACATCAGGTCAAGGGTCATCTTCCTGCTGTGCATCTGAACACTGTGGTGAAAAGGGTGGTGTCCATAAGGGTTCAGAGTAAAGGGGAGAGAAGCGAGCAGTAATTTCAAAGTCAGCGAACTCACTAAGCTTTAAGACAGAGAAGCAACAGGTCCACAGTTCAAAAATGAAAAGCGCTTGGAATCTTAAAGGCAATTAGATATAATTGGAACATACTCTTAGAAATACAATCAGAGAATTTTAGAGATTAAAATTTAAAATGATCCAAGTGATTTTCTTGTCTGAATCCTTCATTTTATAACATTTGAAACCAAGGGCCTAGAAAATTAAATGACTTTCCCGAGACTACACAGCTAGAGGCAGAGACAAATCCAGATGTCAGTTCTCTGTCTTCATCCACTAGTCTTCCAGTCCTCATTTACTGGCATGGTACAATCAGGTTTCAGGCTGGTCCCTTCGTCTCACTGTAGGTTTAAGCCTGCCTTTCTCTGAGCATTTCTGAGCCCTGTTCCATGACTCTCATCTTCTATAATGAATCCCCCTTGCTATCTCTCAGTATAGTATCTCACGCAGCTTCTCCCAGTTCTTCAGCCAAGTGTGTACTTTACTGAAGCTTTCAGTGCACTAGGCTGGGTCCAGAGCCCAGAATTAGGAAATTACCAATGAAGCTTCACCCAGAAGGAAGGAAGGGGAGTTACAGGATGAGCCTCTCTCAAATCCTGCAGCTGACTTCCTCGGACTCACCAGACAACACCGTGGTTTTCAGGTGCCAGGACAAAGGTACGGCATTCTCTTAACCCTGCTTTCCTTCTGTCCAGGGAAGGGCTGGAGACTTTTCAATTTACAAACTGTATGTGCTCACTAGGCCAACAAACGCCAAACTTTTGCATTAAGAAGAAAACAGATCTGAACCAACAAGCTTGCAGATAGCCTGCAGCCTGTGTTCCATCTGAATACCATTTGAACATAACTGGTTAAAGTTCTTCCAATGATGGCTTTTGTTATCTATAAAATTAAGACTAAACCAGAGATCAAGGAATTTCAACTGGAAGTTATATCCTGTCTCCAGTCTCCCATCTTGGTGTAATTTAAGTGAGTTAAAGACCCCTTTAAATTCACTTATTTAAAACAGATACTCATCCAAAGAAGCACTCTATAAACACTTGGCACATCTTGATGAGCCCTTCAATTGTTCTTTACAGGCAGTGGAAACAACCTCAAAACCAATTACTTATGCTCTCCTCCAAGAAGTTCATTAATTGGAACGAGGGCTCTGCCTCTGGCTGAGAGTACCCTCTCCACTCTTTAATGTTGCATAATTGTCCCTTCTGAGGAACAGTAGTGTACTTCCAGGCAATTCTTTTCATATTTAGAAATTATTGTGATAAAGAGGGTATTGGAGGGGACTAGGAGTTAACATATGATACAAAAGGATAGGGGCTTATCTGCCTTCCCTTCTCCTGTTTAAAGCAAACATTTGAAAAATGGAGAGAAATCTATGCACTTCCATATCCTCCCACATACTGGATGAGACATCAGGAATAAAATCCCTGGAGTAAACCTACATATATAAAACATGGCCCGGGCCGTGCCATGCTCAGTCACTTCAGTCGTGTCCAGCTCTTTGTGACCCCATGGACTGTAGCCCACCAGGCTCCTCTGTCCATGGGATTTTCGAAGCAAAAATACTGGAGTGGGTTGCCATGCCCTCCTCCAGGGATCTTTCCAATCCAGGAATCGAACCCGTCCCTCTTATGTCTCCTACATTGGCAGGTGGGTTCTCCACTACTAGTACCACCTGGGAAGCCTAAAACAAGGCCTACATACTCTTATAAAGATTAAAAAGGATAAATCTCTGGCAAAATCATCTTTGTCAACCCCCACCATGCCAAACTAGAGGACTGAGAATCAAGACATATCATATTTTAAAGAATCAATCATATAATCTACTTGGAGGATAGTTCTGATTTTATATAGTTGTCCATAACTTTTGGTCAACAATTCTACACTCATAAATAAGGGAAATAACCATAGTTTTGACTAGATNTGTCAACCCCCACCATGCCAAACTAGAGGACTGAGAATCAAGACATATCATATTTTAAAGAATCAATCATATAATCTACTTGGAGGATAGTTCTGATTTTATATAGTTGTCCATAACTTTTGGTCAACAATTCTACACTCATAAATAAGGGAAATAACCATAGTTTTGACTAGATGGACCTTTGTTGACAAAGTAATATCTCTGATTTTTAATATGCTGTCTAGGTTGGTCATAACTTTCCTTCGAAGGAGCAAGCATCTTTTAATTTCATGCTTGCAGTCACCATCTGCAGTGACTTTGGAGCCCCCCAAAATAAAGTCTGCCATTGTTTTCACTGTTTCCCCATCTATTTCCCATGAAGTGATGGGACCAGATGCCATGATCTTAGTTTCTTCAATGTTGAGTTTTAAGCCAACTTTTTCATTCTCCACTTTCACTTTCCTCAAGGGGCTCTTTAGTTCTTCTTTGCTTTCTGCCATAAGGGTGGTGTCATCTGCATATCTGAGGTTATTGATATTTCTTCCAGCAATCTTGATTCCAGCTGTACTTCATCCAGTCCAGCATTTCTCATGATGTACTCTGCATATAAGTTAAATAAGCAGGGTGACAACATATAGCCTTGACATACTCCTTTCCTAATTTGGAACCAGTCTGTTGTTCCATGTCCAGTTCTAACTGTTGCTTCTTGACCTGCATACAGATTTCTCAGGAGGCAGGTCAGGTGGTCTGGTATTCCTATCTCTTGAAGAGTTTTTCACAGTTTATTGTGATCCACACAGTCAAAGGCTTTGGCATAGTCAATAAAGCAGAAGTTTTCTGGATCTCTCTCGCTTTTTTGATGATCCAGCGGATGTTGGCAATTTGATCTCTGGTTCCTCTGCCTTTTCTAAGTTCAGCTTGAACATCTCGAAGTTCATGGTTCATGTACTATTGAAGCCTGGCTTGGAGAATTTTGAGCAATACTTTGCTAGCATGTGAGGTGGTACAATTGTGTGGCAGTGTGAGCATTCTTTGGCATTGCCTTTCTTTGGGATTGGAATGAAAACTGACCTTTTCCAGTCCTATGGCCACTGTGGAGTTTTCCAAATTTGCTGCCATACTGAGTGCAGCACTTTCACAGCATCATCCTTTAGGATTTGAAATAGCTCAACTGGAATTCCATCACCTCCACTAGCTTTGTTCATGGTGATGCTTCCTAAGGCCCACTTGACTTCACATTCCAGGATGTCTGGCTCTAGGTGAGTGATCACACCATCATGGTTATCTGGGTCATGAAGATCTTTTTTGTATAACCCTTCTGTGTATTCTTGCCACCTCTTCTTAATATCTTCTCCTTCTGTTAGGTCCCTATCATTTCTGTCCTTTATTGTGCCTATCTTTGCCTAAAAAGTTCCCTTGGTATTTTCTTGAAGAGATCTCTAGTCTTTACCATTCTATTGTTTTCCTCTATTTCTTTGCACTGATCACTGAGGAAGGCTTTCTTATCTCTCCTTGCTATTCTTTGGAACTCTGCATTCAGGTGGGTATATCTTTCCTTTTCTCCTTTGTCTTTTGCTTCTCTTCTTTTCATAGCTGTTTATAAGGCCTCCTCAGAAAACCATTTTGCCTTTTCGCATTTCTTTTTCTTGGGGACGGTCTTGATCCTGCCATTAAAGAGTATTAACATGTAATACTTCACATTTAGTGCTCAGTGGCATAGTTCCATCCACATTACTCTTATCCGTATCTGCTCATCCTTAATCCAATTGTTCTCCTCCAGACCCCTGACCATTCAGTCAAGCTATTTACAAAGGCCTACAAGTTGATATATGTTCTTCCTTTGGCCACTTCTCCTACAGCATAAGGTGGATGATGTTCTATACTGCTCAAAGCTGTGTTCACTAGAAGAATTTCTCCTCATAAAGCCACATACCAACACATCCACAACTTAGCTTGGCCTTTAGCCTTCTTTGTCAGCTGGTCCTAAAAGACTATATATGTGGCCAAGGGTATAAAATGAGGGAGAGGAAGCTGCCATAATAGTCAAAATGACATGAGAGTCTGGGCAATTTGCTTATGCAGTCTATTTGTGCCCTTTGGTCATGGCAGTGCCCAATCCTGGAGGTACCACTTCTATTTTATGATGGATTGCTATTCAGTTCAGTTCAGTTGCTCAGTCGTGTCCAACTCTTTGCGACCCCATGAATAGCAGCACGCAAGGCCTCCCTGTCCATCACCAACTCCCAGAGTTCAAACTCATGTCCATCGAGTTGGTGATGCCATCCAGCCATCTCATTCTCTGTCATCCCCTTCTTCTCCTGCCTGTAATCCCTTCCAGCATCAGGGTCTTTTCCAATGAGTCAACTCTTTGCATAAGGTGGCCAAAGTATTGGAGTTTGAGCCTCAGCATCAGTCCGTCCAATGAACACCCAGGACTGGTCTCCTTTAGAATGGACTGGTTGGATCTCTTTGCAGTCCAGGGGACTCACAAGAGCCTTCNTGAAACATTTAGCTTTGCCCATGCTTCTGAACCCTTCAGCTCCTCTCTAGACATTTTATAGAATGGTCTTCTAACCGCTGGGTCCGAAAAAGTGCGGTGTAAAAAAAAAGCGAACTCCGGGAATTGGTGATGGACTGGGAATCCTGGCTTGCTGCAGTCCATGGGGTCGTAAAGAGTCGGAGACGACTGAGTGACTGAATTGAACTGACTTGAAAGGGCCCCTGGAGTGGTGACAGGCCGGGTTTGAAGGGGTCTATCCCCACCCCTTCCTAAATGTGCGACTTTGATTATATCCTCTACCTTTTTAAGCTGTAGTTTTCCACGTTGGCATAAGGAAATTGATAGAATCTCTGTGATGATTGAAAAGTTAAAGTGAGATGCCCTAAGACGTTGTTGGTGTGTCATTAAGCATTGGTATTATCTTGATCTTTCTGAATTCGGAACCTGCAGAATGGACCCAGTCCTTTCCATCCCAACGATGCTGTGTGAGGCCTAAGAGCCCGCCTGGAATTCCCTAGTCTCAGGAGAAATTCTCTGAGGAACTGCGCTAAGCAGTGTAATCCATCGCGATTCAGATGTCAAGAAAATCACGTGCTGTTACAGACCGGCACCAAAATCCTTTAAACCGGTTAAATACAAAATATACCCAGCTACCTTTCTAACTTCTCCCTACTGCTCCCCTCTTAAACACTGTACACTAAGCTGATATAATTGAAGTAATAGGGGTAATGGGCATTTATCACACATTGGGCATGGTCTTAATTTGTGTGTTTACATACAGTATTTCAGAAAACCCATGCAAATTATTCCCGTTTACAGAGATTAAGGAATTTGCCTGAGGTTAGAGGGTAGCAAACGGTGGGGTGGGGATTTGAGGTATGACTCTTTACAGACCCTTAAGGATTACCATGTACCATAATAGAAGGCGTTGTGGAGACCGCAACCACCACACTTCCTTATTCTTCCTGAAGTTTGAAGGAATCAAGGTGAACTGAACTGCACTTGTGAACTGAATTTTGGTTACCAGGCTTTTCTGGGCTTCATGTATTATGTTGCTTCTTCCCCACAGATGTCAAGGATCAAAAGTCAGGCTCATTTCCTTCCTGCTCCTTTTACATCTGGTGGTTTTCTTTGACTTCATACATCTCATCACTCAACCATTCAATAAATGCCCATCTAGCTCTCTTAGAGTGTGTCTTGGATGCTTATCCTCACAGCTATCATTACTGACGTGTGTTGGTGTAGCACCAGGACCTGAGTTCAAATCTTAACTCTGTCTCTTAAGTAACAATTTGACAGGGGAAAGTCATTTAGCCACTCTGGGCCTCCATTCATTCATTCATTCATTTATTCGTTTACTCTGGATTCCAGGAAGGCAATAGTGAGTAAAACAGGTAAGAATCTTGTCCTCCTGGAGCACACATTCTAGTGAGGACAATAAACAAAATAAATGATTATACAGCATATTAAAAAGGGAAAGTGCTTCAGTGAAAAATAAGCGAGGAATGGAATTCAGCAGTATGTAAAATGGGCAACAGTTAGGCCCACCGCGAACGACTGTGAGGGTTAGGGACCGCCAAGATGACACAAAAGGCACAAAGTAGGTACTCAATGGATGATGCTTTTTAAAAATCACTGCTACATTTCTGCATAAAGCTGATTGGCTGTTGCTGGTTATCCTGCTTTGAATCTCATTCTGGCCCTGTTGCCAGGGCTCCCAGGAAAAGCTCTCTCAGGAGAATTCCAGTGACTGTGAGAACCACAGGCTTCCTTACTTCCGGAGGCCTCAATTTCCTGCTTAGGGTATCTATCAGTCACATATAGAAGACTGCAGAATAGGAAGTTTGCAGTATATGGCCAGTCATCTCTGATGCATTTTCACAAGGGCACAGAAACAGTTTTATAGATCCTGCTGTCCCTCTGCGTGTGTGTTTGTGCATGCAACAAGCACCTGGGCTGAATTCTTCCTTGTATTTCCCCCTGGGAGGTTCCTTAAAATCTTTTGGCTATAAACGTTTGCTTGGTTATTGGAGAGGCATTCCAACTTGGCAGGAATTTTCCTGCATTTGAGAACACTTGTGATTTATGAGACCTAAAAGGGTTGGTACGACCTTTAATCTTCTTGGAGTAATCTCTGTGAATACAGTGACATTTATTAACACATCATGTGAAAATAGTTAAACAGATTTTCACCTAATATGGGGAACGTGTTTTGGAAGATCAAACTTAAAATGGAGCCTTCTGGCATATCCAGGATTTGGTATTTTTAGAGGTCCTGGGGAGGCCTTCAAAGTGACAGTCAAGTGAAGTCAGACAGAGAAAGACAAATGTCATATGATAGTGCTTATTTGTGGAATCTAAAAAAAGAAAAACAGGTACAAATGAATTTATTTACAAAGCAGAAGTAGAGTCACAGTTGTAGAAAAGAAACTTACAGTGAGGAAAGGGGAGGAGAGGGATAAATTGGGAAATTGGGATTGACATATACACACCACGATATATAAAATATATAACTAATAAGAACTTGCTTTATAGCACAGGAAACTCCCCTCAATACGCTAATGACTTTTGGGCAAAGCATCTGAAAAGAATGGATATATGTATAACTAATTCACTTTGCTATACATCTGAAATTAACACACCATTATGAATCTACTATACTCCAATAATTTTTTTTTTTAAGTGACAGTCGGTGACTTTCAGGACAGCTAAACCTCAGAACAGAATTTAACTGCATTTGAAAAATACGCTTGAAATAATCTGACTGTAAATAAAGGGCATATGGGTTCACAAGGGCTTCCCAGGTGGCACAGTGGTAAAGAACCTGCCCAGCCAATGCAGGAGACATGGGTTCAATCCCTGGTCTGAGAAGATCCCCTGGTGGAGGAAATGGCAACCCACTCCAGTAGTCTTGCCTAGGAAATCCCATGGACAGAGGAGCCTGGCAGGCTGCAGTCCATGAGGTCGCAAAAAGTTGGATGTAACTGAGTGCACACACAGGAGGTTCACAGATTTATGCTGAGCTTTCCTGACAGGTGCCTCAAAAAGACAGCAACTTATGTCAGAACAGCAGGAACTGTGCAAGAGGCCCAAATCTCTGACGACAGGAAACCCAGGTGATATACAATGAGGGGCTGTGCATGGAGAAAACCAAAGGGAGTTTCAAATGTGAGCCCCAAATTAAAACACCATGACTGCAAATCCGGGTTTGCCAGCTTACCGCTTCCAGTGTTGCAGCTTCATGCAGCTTGCCCCAGGGTCAGCTGCAGGGAGCTTATTCAAGGGGTCCGCAGGATCTTACTGAAGGCAGGTTAACAATTTCCCCAAGCAATGCATCACTGAAGGGAAAGGTGGGAGAGCTTAGAAGGTGACTGACAAACAGCTGGAGTTCCAGAGTCACATCCACAGTCACGTGGAGGGGGCAGATGGAGGTTTTCTGTAAGAGAGATGCTGCTTCCTCACCTTGCTGGAATGATACAGCCTGAAGTAAGATAGGAACTCCTGTGAAGTTCAGACCTTGACCCCAATAGGGCGAAGCTTCTAAAGCTTAGGTCTTTATCATCTTTCGTCTGTTTCTGTTTCCCATCATCTGATGGAATGGCCATTAATGTACTTTCTGGATCCTACAGAGATTATATCAAGAATATTGAACATGTCTTTCAACATAACCCTGTAAACTTGAACCTAACTTTGGAAATTAGTTTCTAGTAAGGAGATTCACGTGAAGCTAGCAGTGTTGATTTCTTCCTTCAGATGCTTTTGTTCTTTTCCTTCCAAGGGGAAAACTTTCATTGATTTTCCCCTCTCATCCTTTATCAATTTTTTGAGGGCCCGCCTCCCCCCACCCCCGTGTTGCATAGCATGTAGGGTCTTAATTCCCAGAGCAGGGGTCGAACTTGAGCCCTCTACAGTCAAAGCACTGAGTCTTAACCACTGGATCACTATGGATCCACTTACCCTTTATTTTTACAAAGTAGGAAATGTGAAAGCGCATGTAAGTACATATGTTAGGAATCATCAGGAGGTCGACATCTCTACGTCACGAGCACAGCCAAGTCCATTTTCTGTTGGTTTCTTTTCAGTTTTCTTTTTTGTTTGGGGAAAGGAACGATGGCACTTTGCTTTCCCTTGTACTATTTCCAAAGCCTCAGCAAGGATCTTTGGTGAGAAATTAGGCCTTCCGGGGGGATAAGGGCCTATGTGTATTCATCCTTCCAGAACCTTCCCTGGCCTAGTCATGGGCCCTCATGTGTGAAGGACCCTGCGCACGGGCCATGCTGCACCTACATGCAGAACCTTTGCCTTGCACCTCCTTATGTGGGCCATATTTCCCCAGGAGACTTTTTTCCTCACCTTGCGTTCCTTTATTTATGCAGGTGTGAGCTGTACAAGTAGCTGTTGTGTAAGAGAACTAATTATTTTTCTAAGTGGGTACTATTTCCTGCCAGCCTGTTTTTGCCTCAGCAGTCAGTGGAAATGGCTGTGTGTCCACAACGCAAGGACTGCTTTAGCTCTGTTGATCACATGTAAGAACTCACTGATTCCCCAAGAATATATTAGTGGAACACCAGAGGCCTCCAGTCTCCAGTCTGCTCCAGCCCTGCTTTGGGCCATTTGGGGAGCTAATTACAAAAGTTGTATTTGCATATTCTATGAAAATAACAACATAAAGCTCCAGTTGATTCTACATCAAGCTTTGTACATGTTCAGTCTAACTACCCTGGTAATTCCGCATAGCAAGAATACTGTTATCACAGTTTATAGTGGGGAGGGCTGGCCTCAAATATCAGGTCATTACCCTGGAATTCAAATACCTCAGTCCCTTCAGAGCCTCTTTTGTACACCTTACTCCCTGCCCGATAAGAGTGACTTCATACAACCTGTCATAAAAGAGCAGCGTCTACTGTTTTTGTTCAGTTTGATCTTGCAGGTCAAGACTGGAAGTTCTAGAGTCAGACCAACTTGGATTCTAAACCTTTCTAGCATGTGACTCTGAAGGAAATCACATAATTGTTGTATGCCTCAGTTTCCTTATCTCTGAAGTGAAGATAGTTTATCAGAGGACTATTGTGATAAATGAGTTATATTTGTAGAGGGGTTAGAATAGTCCCGAAGCAATACTAATTCACTGATAGTTACCTGTTTTTATTATTCACACACACACATAGAGCTCTTAATAAATGTTTATTGACCTCTCTGGAAAGGGATCATATCATGAGAAACGATACAGTGTCAGTTCTATGCAAGATTCTGAAAGAAAAATGTTAAAGAACAGAGCCCATTGCCTTACCACCCGTCTTAGTGGCTACTGTGAGCAGCCTAGATTTCAAGGTGCCTAGAGATCTGGATAAGTAAATTGGGGAGCTTGGGGACGTTGGTTGTCTCAGAGGAACTTCCCAGCAGTCTGGGACTCCAGCAGGCACTCTTCCTCTCAACTCTGATGGCTCACAGCCATTCCCATTGCCTGCACAGTCTTGCTCTTCACTCACTAAGCCGTGTCCAACTCTTTGCAACCCCATGGACTGTAGTCTGCCAGACTCCTCTATCCATAGATTTTCCCAGGCCAGAATACCGTAGTGGGTTGCCATTCATTCTCCAGGGGATCTTCCTGACCCAGGGGTCGAATCTACGTACCGATTCTTTAGCACTGCACTACCTTGCAGTCTCCCCGCACAATCTACAGGAGGCAAGCTGGAAATCTGCTGGCCGAAGCAAAGCAGCCATCCTCCATGAGCTGGGCTTGTCGTCGCTGATGAGAGCACCCATTTATATACTCAAGGTTTTAAGGCCTCCTGCGTCTAAGAAGTCTCCTCTGGGAAGTTCCTTCCTTCCTTTATGTCTCGCCTGGCAGGAGCTTTTCAGGGAGAGGGAGAAGGAGCTGAGTCAGAACTGAGTGTGAGAGCCACTCTCCCATGAATGGGAGGAATCTTCCATTTGTGGGTGAAGGGTGCTTTTGCTAAAGGCCACATGGTAGAAGCACACCTCACCTTAAGTAAATGGGCCACCTGCTCAGCACACTTTCTATAGCAATTTTTGCACATGGGTGATTTCAAAATTATTTTTGTTAAATGTCTGACAAATGTGTTTTGTGTATGTGTGTAAGTTTGTCAATTTTTTTCTGGAGCCATCAGAAATTTTAGATTCTTTTCAAAAGTCTAAACCCTTGCTTGGCCCTGCCGCACCCTCCCCCACCCTACCCGCCTCCCTTTATCCACCCCGCTGGCCTGACCAGTTTCCCAGGGACAAAGCCTTTATAATGGAGATTTCTCTGCCCTTTTGTTAGAGTGTCTATATGGTAATTTCCTTTAGGTAACTCAGTATAGCTCCTGTAGTACTCTAATGCTGTAAAGATGGAGAATTAGCTGTGACATTCTCTGATTACACTCAGTGACCTGTGAGTTTTTTTTTTTTTAATTTGCGTAAAAAAGGTTAAAAAATTATTTCTGTTGCTGAAATTGGTGGCACTTGCGATGTGTCATTATTAGCAGATGCCCCTCTCTCCATAGTCCCAGAGGGACAGAGAAAGAAAGGCACTCTGGATAAGAGCCAGGTAGCATGTACAAAGGTTTGGAGGCAAGGACCGCTGTGCATGAGAACTGGAGAGCAGGTAAGCAGTCAGAGAGGGCGTGAATGCTCAGTCTGTCATTCGTGTCCCACTCTTTGCGACCCCATGGGCTGTAGCCCGCCAGGCTCTGTCCATGGGATTCTCCAGGCAAGAATACTAGAGTGGGTAGGCTTTCCCTTCTTCAGGGAATCTTCCCAACCCAGGGATCGAACCCAGGTCGCCCGCATTGCAGTCGAATTCTTTACCATCTGAGCCACCAGGGAAAGCCTCAAAAGACCAGACTGGGTAGCCTACCCCTTCTCCAGGGGTCTTCCCGACCCAGAAACTGAACCTGCGTCTCCTGCATTGCAGGCGGATTCTTTACTCACTGAGCCACATGGAAAACCCTATAAAGAACACAGAGGCAAAGAAAGAGGAAAGGGACTTTAAAGCCAGGTGGACCGGGGCTTTGGATGTCCTGCTAAGGAGTTTGGAATTTTTATTTAGGTATGGACGGAGGAGCCTGGAAGGCTGCAATCCATGGGGTCGCTGAGGGTCGCTTGACTGAGTGACTTCACTTTCACTTTTCACTCTCATGCATTGGAGGAGGAAATGGCAACCCACTCCAGTGTTCTTGCCTGGAGAATCCCAGGGACGGGGGAGCCTGGTGGGCTGCCGTCTGTGGGGTCGCACAGAGTCGGACACGACTGAAGCTACTTAGCAGCAGCAGCAGTGAGAAGTCATCACAGATATTTATACGTGTGACGTGATTTCAGAATGTGGTTCTGTTAACAAAAGGAATGAGTAGACTGGAGGAGAGAGAGAAACTGGGGGCAGGAAAACCAATTAGGCAGCAATTGCAATTGTTCAAGAAAATGATGCTCTTCACCACAATAGTTCTGTTCCTAAAATAATGAACTAATCATCTTGCTTTGTTTTATTCTTCTTATTTCTGGAGCTAGAAAAATCACTTAGCCCTTCTGTGACTCAAAATCCCTCCCTATTAATAGAAGATGACAAAATCCTTATCTTACCTCACACCAGGAGGTGCTGAGAGATGCTTGTACTTGTAGCCAGGAAAGGGGGGGAAACGTTCTTTTAAATGCCAGTGATGTCATTTCTCTCCAGGAGAGAAACTGCTTTTTGCCTCTAACTTTTTATTCTGAAAATTTCAGACCTGCGGAAAAGTTGTAAGTGGAGTAAAAACATCCTAGTTAAGTTTCTAGAGAAGTTCCAATACTCAAGAAGTGGCGTTTCTAATACATGCAACAAGTGGGATTACAGACACTTGTTCCTTAAAGTGAAGTTTTGTTAATAAGTAAATGAATACGGTTTCTGTCCCTCTTATTTTTCATTAGAAACAAAATTTTAAGGGATTAGTCCTATTGCTGCAATGGAGGTGGAGGGCTGTCCCTTATCTGTAGACAGAGCTAAACACGGTTATTTAAGTGGAGAATCGGGCATATTGCTTTCAGGTATTCTTGTGTTTGGGGCTTCTGGAGGCTGGCCTGGTAGCAGAGGACACCTGGCCGTGCTTTTTCCACCTGCTCCCAGAGTCTCTCTGACAAACGAGATGTCCATTTCACTGCCCTGAACCACAGCAGACTTCTGTCCTCTTTTTGGAAAAAATATCATCCGTATCTGTTGCAGAATGCAGTGCAGAGTGAAAATGCTTTATGTTTTGTCAAAATGACTGTCTTCTACCTTTCAGAGAATCCATGCTTGATATCTCTGATGAGTTGGGGCAAGGTGTTCTGAGGGGTAAAAGAGTAAATCACGTGGGGACACTCCCCTCAAGGAGGTTACAGCTGGGACCATGAGCTAAGAGGGACTGTGGCAGAGGTAGCCTCAGTGTGGTCTTAGTATCAAGTTCAAGATCCAGAAGGATGGTGGTGGGACAGATGGAGTCCCGGCAACACAGGACGGGAAGATTTAGACTTACAATGAGGACCTCCAAACATCTTCATTTTATATGTGAAGACTAAGTGATTATAGGATGATGTAACAAGAAGACATGGCAGCAAGGCATAAGAAGAAGATAATATACAGTACTTTCTAAGGTACACTTCCATAAGGAAGAAGTGATTAGTTCTCCAAAATGGAAATATTTGTTCTGGTACAGTAAATTATTCTGTTTAATTTGTTCTCTCTTACCATGCGTTTCTTGGAAAACTTAAAGGCAAAATTCATCACAAGCAATTGGGAGATTACAAATTACAGAAGAATAACTTGACTTTTTAAAGCTTGCACAAATTAGGTCTTATTTTAAGGGCAGTTTAAATATCACAAGATCGGTTATCGAGATATGAAAAAACATGGAAGGAAATTAAATGCATGTTGCTAAATGAAAGAAGCACATCTGAAAAAGGGTACACGTTGCCTGGTTCCCACTATATGACACTCCTGAAAAGATAAAACTACTGAGACAGGGAAAAAATCAGTGATTGCTAGAGGTTGTAGGGAGAGAGGGGTGAATTGGTGGATTACAGAAGATATTTAGGGCAGTGAAACTATTTTGTACAGTATTAAAATGGTGGATATGTATCAGTATAGATTTGTTAAAATTCATAGAATGTACCAGACTGAGGGTGAATCCTTATTTAATTTGTGGACTTTTGGTGATAATGACATCTCATTATAGGTTCATGGCTTATAACAAATGGACCACTCTGGTGGGGGATGTTGGTAATGGGGGAGGCTGTACTGCTGCTAAGTCACTTCAGTCGTGTCCGACTCTGTGTGACCCCACAGACGGCCCATTGGGCTCCGCCGTCCCTGGGATTCTCCAGGCAAGAACACTGGAGTGGGTTGCCATTTCCTTCTCCAATGCATGAAAGTGAAGAGTGAAAGTGAAGTCGCTCAGTCGAATCCAACTCAGCGACCCCATGGACTGCAGCCTACCAGGCTCCTCCATCCCTGGGAGTTTCCAGGCAAGAGTACTGGAGTGGTTTGCCATTGCCTTCTCCGAATCCATGTGAGTATATGGGAAACCTCCTGCTCAGTTTTGCCCTAAATGGAAAACTGCCCTGAGTAAAGTTTATTTTAAATAAATAAAGCTTATTTTATTTCCAGTTGACTTGGAACAACAGAATATAATTTTCTCGTGAATTAGAAGATAGCTCCCTTTCAAATGTCTACATATACAGTTTTTCCTCCTCTTAAAAAAATAAATATTATTGACATATTTGGATAGATAATACTCAAACTTCCCTGGTGGCTCAGACCGTAAAGAATCCGCCTGCAGTGTGGGAGATCTCGGTTCAATCCCTGGGTTGGGAAGATCCCCTGGAGGAGGGCATGGCAACCCACTCTGGTATTCTTGCCTGGAGAATCTCCTCCATGGACAGAGGAGCCTGGGGGGCTGCAGTCCACGGGGTCGCAAAGTCGGGCACGACTGAGCGACTAAGTCACAGCACAGATAATACTCATGCATGGGACAAAGTTCAAAAGGAAAGAAGTGGTAGAGAGTTAAAGTAAGCCTCTCCTAGACACCTAGATCCTTTCCCTAGAGACAATTATTGTTAACTAGTCTGGTGCATGCTCCCGAAGAGAGAGACTGTACATATACAAACACACGTTTACTATTGCTGATGTTATCATTACACAGCAGTGCAGACTAAACAGACAGGAGTGCGATTTGATTTTTCACTGAACACGTTTGGAAATGGGCTCAAATCAGAAAACATAGAGCTTCCTCATCCTTTTTAATGGCTACATAGTCTTCCATGGGCTTCCTAGGTGCTGCTAGTGGTAAAGGACCTGCCTACCAAAGGAGGTAGACATAAAAGACATGGGTTTGATCCCTGGGATGTAAGATCCCCTGGAGGAGGGCATGGCAACCCACTCCAGTGTTCTTGTCCCATGGACAGAGGAGCCTGGCGGGCTACAGTCCATGGGGTTGCACAGAGTCGGACAGGTCTGAAGCGACTTAGCACACGCAAATAGTCTTCCGTTGCGTGAGCACAGCATGGTTTATTTATGAAATCTTCCTGTTAGTGGGCATGGTGGTTCCTTATAATCTTTTTTACCACTGCAAGCAATGACTGCAGTGAATATGCTTTTATCCACTTATTCACGTTGTGTATGAGTATGTTTGTGGGATACATTGTTAAATGGGGAATTGCTTGGTTAGAGTATGCAAGTATATAATTTTGCTTCTTATCACCCAAATGCCCCTTTCTGAGACTGTATAGTTTGCATTCCTACCACTAATGTATTTTTTGGTACCTTAACTGACGCCCTGTGCTGTCAAACCTATTGCCAATCTGACAGATGAATCTTGATATCTCATGGCAACTTTAACTTCCATTTCTCTTACTAAGAGTCAGATCAAGCCTCTTGGTACATGTTCAAAGTCTGTTTGAATTTCCTTGTCTTTGAACTATCTACTCATATTCTGTTCCATTCCTTTTTTTTTATTGGTAAATAAAATAAAAATCCTATTATTATACCTTATTTTTCAGCCGTAATATTAAGTTGATAGTAGCCACTGAACTTAAAATACCATAACTCAATCATTAGCTTCAAATTAAAAAAAAAAAAATGTAGAGGCCTTTAACAACCCCAGAATTCACTGATACCTGACTTTTTCTTTCCAGCTCATTCTAAATGCCATCTTATAATGAAAGCTTTTCTCATTCCTCAGGCTTGCTCAGGATCCAAGAGTCTCAGTTTTTGTTTGTTTTAATCCCAGAAGAGTGTTTGTCTTAAATTCAGCCTCAGATATTATTATCAATGCAAACCCTCTGAAGAATTTTAACTCATTAAAATAACAGCCTTAATACTCTCTTCCAACATTCATAGACTCTACCTTTCAGTAGCACTAAAAATCTAAGCACCTTTATCCTCACCCCCCTTCTCTCTATAAGAAGATACTATCTGGTTCATTAAATATGGAAGTGAAATATTTTTCACTGTCTCATTTTGGGTATGATTTAAAGTATCTTGTTTACAATCTTCAAATATCACATTGCTCTTGGTGTCTGATATTTTAAAAGATACATATTTTACCCCAAACAGAATGTCCTGAGTCAAAAAGATTTTGATTTTTCCTTTGAAACAGATTTATCGTACGTACATATCAGGAATTTGCTGAGAGTGAAATGGAAGGGAAGGATACAAAGAAGACGGAGCGTGGCATCAAAGGTAATACAGTGGAGATCTGGAGGTAGGTTTGTAAATGCCAGGCTATATGTAAGAGAAGCTGCTTCTAGGTTGTTCTTTCTGTGCCACAGTCCAAGCTTTCTAACCCGGGGAGGGGTTGGCAGATGTTCCCACCAACCAGGCTGGATAGAAGCAATCAGTTTGAGAAAAGAACTGCTAGTATCCAAGCATCCTGTGGTAAGATGAAACCCACCACGTTCAGGGAAGTTAGATTTAGAGAACATATTCTCCACCCAGAGGCACTTCACTGGAGCGGCTCTAGTTAACCTTGATGTAAACTTTAGATCTCTGTTCATTTTTATTAAAAAGAAAATAGACTGTAGGTAGGAGGCTAGACTGAAGATATGATTTTTTTTTTTTAATCACTGTATTAGCCAAATGCCCTAGAGAATAAAACTTATGGCAGAGATTGCTGGGATGGCCCCTGCAATCCCAGGGCTGCAAAAGTGAGACACAGAGATGAGACAGGGGAGAAAGGAATGCGGTTACTAGGCAGGCGTGTTGGGGACTGGCCATAAAGTCATGAAGAATTACGAGCCAGTTGCTCATCCTGCAAGTCACCTTCAAACAATCCATCAGATAGGGGTGGGAGTGGAAAAAGGAAGAAGGATTTATCTTCTCGGCCTCTAGTTCCTTGATTCAAAGTTTTAGTCCCCTCACATCTGGGTTGTTACTCAGCCATTTCAGGGAGCCATTAGGGAAGCCAGATTCCACATCTTAGCAAGCTGCCTGGAAGAGGCGGGAGGGCAGCAGCCTTCCCTGGGCATGAGTTTTGTCAGGTCAGACCTGGGCCAGGAATCACTGATGAGGTTCCTATTAGGGCAGGTGAGCTGTGATCCCACCAGATCCCCACCCCGACCCCCCCACACCCCCTCCAGCCCCAGGAGGCTGCCCATTCAGGACCAGGCTGGGGCTAGGGGTCAGGTGAAGCTGGGTGGGACATCCCAAGAACCACACAAATTAGTCAGGTGTGGCCATGTTTATAAATTATGAAGGGTTATTTTAAAGCTTTTGAGGATCCAAGAATTAGTGCTTTTGTGAAGGTTAATATGAAGGACTTTCAGATAAACAAGTCATCACATCATAATGAAGGTGAAAATTTTATTATTTACTAGATTTACGATGACAGGTTTTTTTATGATCACTTAGATTGATTTCTGGGCTGAGTTTACTCATTCTTGATCAGATGACCTTTATGATTAAAGTTGATTCTGAAGGAGTGTTTCTTAATTTTAAAAAATGCATTTTACCACAGTTCTCTGTTTCCAAGTGGTATATAATATTTTTTTTTAAGAAACATGGGCTTCCCAGGTGGCTCAGTGGTAAAGAACCCACCTGTCAATGCAGGAGACTTGGGTTCAATCCCTAGGTTGGGAAGAGCCCCTGGAGAAAGGAATGGCAACCCGCTCTAGTATTCTTGCCTGGGAGAGCCCATGGAAGGGGAGCCTGATGGGCTACAGACTGTAGGGTTGCAAAAAGTCCGACGTGGCTTAACGAATAAGTAGGCATGCTCACACATTAAGACACATATCTCAACTTCTAGACATGTATTTTACCAAAAATCCTATTGCACTAAAAACTAACAAGCTCTTACCTCTGTGCACATTCATTCACGTGCTCACACCAGAGTCCTGTCCTGGGCAACTAGAGGCAGGAGGGCAGATGGTGATGATGGAAGTGGGGGGAAAAAAGTCAGTGGAAGAGTTTATCAATGGAATGAGTTTCGTAATCTAAAAATAAAATAGCCACAATTACTTATCCTAATGTGTCATCCAGATAACATTTGGAAATTTACTTAGAAGTAACAGGAGGGTCTACATGAAACCTGGAAAAAAAAAAGTCAAGCTTTTCCAAAAACGTATGTTCTCTTGGATTCTCGGGATTCTGGAAACTGACTTCAGTTATCCAAGTGAACAGACCATCTTTGGTATCATCTCCATGTGTATAGCAAAAAGCTAACTTTGGAGAGCAATACATGGACACTTGTCCCCACAACTGTAGTGTCTTTATGTCCTTTCTGCACCACCACCACCACCACCAAAAGCCCCACCAAGAGCAGTTTGTGTGTTCCTGCTTAATCCAGATTTGTCTCTGTAGGTGGCCTGTCTCCTCTAGCTTCCCTGTACGCATCTGTCAACCCTTCCCGGGTTAGAGAGCTTGGACTGCGGCACGGAAGGAAAACTCACGTCCTGACTTCACATTCTACAGGAGAAAGAAGACCGCACAAGAAATTCTCTTGCTACTAACTGAAAGGAGTTTATCACCTTATTAGAATGTTAAATGTCGAAACTTCAAAGAGAGGACCAACAGTTCAGTCTGAGCCTAGCCTGAGTTTCCCACTCTCCCTGGAATTTCAGTGTCTGAGAGGAATCCGAGCAGATGTGGAATGACAGGTTAGTATCTGAAATCGGGCGCAGCCCCTACCCCAAAATGAGTGTACACTGACTCCCAGAGGACTCGTGTCCAGAGGGCGGTGGAGGGAAGGAACAACAGAGACAGCCACATGCCCACACACTCAGCCATCTGCTGTTCCAACCGCACTTCTCTCCCCTCCGTTTCCTGCAAATGATTCATCTATTCTTTTTCTCCTTCTTCAAAGATAACTGTGTAGGCATTCAAGGAGGGGAAAGTCATTAACAAAAGTGGAATCTGGAGTTCTTAGGATGAGGTAGAACAGATTAAACAGTCTGGAATTTCACAAAGCAAACAGTGTGGGCGTGGGCTCCCAGCTCCTCTCTCCTACTGGTACCCTGTGCTGTAAGAGCCGCCTGTCATCTGTCGTGAGCAGGTCAACGAAAATGACTGCCTGTCAACTGTGAGTGATAGCTGCTAAGGAGCAGAAGAGGAGAGGATGGGGAAGTCAGTAGAGGGAGGAGTCTGGATTTCCCAGCTGGAGACACCATCATACCTGCTTCTGTCTCTGATTTTACGTGAACGAATGACATCTTTGTGACTTTCTTTAATAAGCAGACTGAAAGGCTGCCATCTAAGTCATGCTTTAAAGGAGACCTTGACCCATAGCCAGAGAAGATGACTATGGCCATGTCCCCCCACCAAAGTATTTTAGTGGCAGCATGCCATGTGTTGATAAGCATGTTCAAAAAGCAGGACTTCGTAGACAGTTCCTGAATTGTGTCTCTTGGAGGCAGACGGCCCTCAGTTTCAATCCTGGCTCTTCGTCCAGCTTCAGGGACATTAGGCAAGACTGCCAAACCTCTGGGACTCTCAGTTGCCTCATAAGTGTGTTGGGGGATAAGGATACCTCCCTCCAGGGGTTGGAGTGAGGACTGAAGTGGATGATATAGGTAAAGTACTTTCTGGGGTCTTCAAAAGGAAGTAGATACGCAGATATCAGATGATTAGGGGAATGCCTTATTATTTCATCTTCTACCACACCGACACCCTGATGCTAGCAAGGTCAAGAACTCAAAGGACTAGACTATTTCAGTACGTGCACACTTGCGTGCTAAGTCACTTCACGATTTCCAACTCTTTGCAACCCTATAAACTGTGCCCTCCAGGCTCCTCTGTCCGTGGGATTCTCCAGGCAAGAATACTGGAGCAGGTTGCCATGCCCTCCTCCAGGGGGTCCTCCCCACCCAGGGATCAGATCTGGGTCTCCTGCACGGCAGGCGGATTCTTTACCATTGGAGCCACCAGGGAAGCCCTTCTTCAGTACAACTCTAGCCTATCCTCATCAGGAGAGAAAGGAGCAGTCATCATGGGGGAACAAGCAACCAAACTGCAGGAGACATACTCTTCTTGTTAATGCAAGACACACGGGGAGGGGAGGCAGAGAGAGGCAGAGAGACAAGGAGGGCCTGATGTCATCTTTTCCCACCCCCAACAGTCACCACATCCCTGTGGCAAGTGAAAGGCCTGAGAAGTGAGTGATCCTATTGCCGAGTAGAATGGACAGATCTCAGATCAGACTGACTTGTTAAAGACTCTAGCATGATGCCTCCATTTTTCCATCTGTAAAATGGGTGTCATAATAGCACTTCCATCTTGAGTTGTCATGAAGATGAAATAAGATAATCTATGTAATGGACTAAACACAGGCACCCAGGACAGTCAGTAGCACATAACTGTTATCTACAGCTATTATTCTGTATCCTTTGTCAATATATGGAATGTTAACAATTCATTCGTTAACTTGTTTATTGATCAGCTTCCATTTAATAAATACTTGCTCACCCCATTAAGTGAACTGAATCATTCAGTTACACCATCCATTTATTTATCATCAAATATGTATTCAGATCTTAGGCTGTGCTGGTGCTGTGCTGGGCTCAGGAGATGCCAAAGCTCTCTTGGCAAGAAGCTTGAAGGCTACTCAGGGAGAGATGTGTAAAGAAAAACAGGGTAAGACAAGGTGTAGAAAGTGTCAGGAGTGAAAAAGGGATTCACAGAGGAGACGCTTTTTGAATTAGATCCTGAGGAGTTAGGACCTGGGAATTTCAAGTAATTAAAACATCTTGTGAAAAGGGATGAAGTTGTAAAAAAAAAAAAAAAAGTGGGCTGAGAGTCACGAGAACTTTGGTGTGGGTGGTGCTTGGCCATCTGCCTGGTGTCTTTCCTTGAATTCAGGCTCAATACTGGGCTGAGGCCATGGAGACTCGTGTGCAGCTCAGCCCTACCCCAGGAGTTGAACCCAAGTCTACTCTTAGTCAGAGGAAGTGTAAGTAGTTCATCTAATCAGTAGCTGGTCAGCTGGGCTCCAGGTTCTGTTCAAAACCATAGCCTTGGGACTAGCTGGTGGTCCAGTGGCTAAGACTCTGAGCTCCCAGTGCAGGGGGCCCAGGTTTGATCCCTGGTCAGGGAGCTAGATCCCACATGCTACAACTAAGACCCAGAGCAGCCAAATAAATAAATAAAATTAAAAACAAAAATACCATAGCCTTGACTAGACGGACCTTTGTTGGCAAAGTCATGTCTCTGCTTTTCAATATGCTATCTAGGTTGGACATAACTTTCCTTCCAAGGAGTAAGCGTCTTTTAATTTCATGGCTGCACTTACCATCTGCAGTGATTTTGGAGCCCTAAAAAATAAAGTCAGCCACTGTTTCCACTGTTTCTCCATCTATTTCCCATGGAGTGATGGGACTGGATGCCATGATCTTAGTTTTCTGAATGTTGAGCTTTAAGCCAACTTTTTCACTCTCCTCTTTCACTTTCATCAAGAGGCTTTTTAGTTCCTCTTCACTTTCTGCTATAAGGGTGGTGTCATCTGCATATCTGAGGTGATTGATATTTCTCCCACCAATCTTGATTCCAGCTTGTGCTTCTTCCAGCCCAGCATTTCTCATGATGTATTCTGCCTGTAAGTTAAATAAGCAGGGTGACAATATATAGCCTTGACGGACTCCTTTTCCTATTTGGAACCAGTCTGTTGTTCCATGTCCAGTTCTAACTGTTGCTTCCTGACCTGCATACAGGTTTCTCAAGAGGCAGGTCAGGTGGTCTGGTATTCCCATCTCTTTCAGAATTTTCCACAGTTTATTGTGATCCACACAGTCAAAGGCTTTGGCATAGTCAATAAAGCAGAAATAGATGTTTTTCTGGAACTCTCTTGCTTTTTCCATGATCCAGTGGATGTTGGCAATTTGATCTCTAGTTCCTCTGCCTTTTCTAAAACCAACCTGAACATCTGGAGGTTCACAGTTTAGGTATTGCTGAAGGCTGGCTTGGAGAATTTTGAACATTACTTTACTAGTGTGTGAGATGAGTGCAATTGTGCAGTAGTTTGGGCATTCTTTGGCATTGACTTTCTTTGGGATTGGAATAAAAACTGATCTTTTCCAGTCTTGTGGCCTCTGCTGAGTTTTCCAAATTTGCTGGCATATTGAGCACAACACTTTCACAGCATCATCTTTCAGGATTTGGAATAGCTCAACTGGAATTCCATCACCTCCACTAGCTTTGTTTGTAGTGATGATGTAGGATTGCTATCAGGATATCCCAACTTATGACTTGGTGGGTCTGACAGAATTCAGGTAATGATGAAGTTTGGCCACATGGCCACTCAAGTTCCATGATTAGGTGCTCTGTCTACCAGAGTCCAGAAACATAGCAGGACCTAATTTTCAATTAACATAGGATTCTCCACTGTAGATGGAATAGCATTGCTATAGGTGTTCACATTGTGATTCTCCTACTAGGGCTTGCCATAAACTCCACACAACATACTCTTCACTGAAGACTATATGGTATGGCCTTTCAGATCATGTGGCCAAAGAAGCAGGGCTGTTCACATCATGGCTTGGGTGTGCTACATATATCCCTTTCCTGCATTGAGCCCTACTCAAAGCCGGATAGTCAAAGCTATTGTTTTTCTAGTAGTTATGTATGGATGTGAGAGTTGGACCGTAAAGAAGTCTGAGGGCTGAAGAATTGATGCTTTTGAACTGTGGTGTTGGAGAAGACTATTCTGAGTCCCTTGAACTGCAAGAAGATCAAACCAGTCAGTCTTAAAGGAAATCAACCCTGAATATTCATTGGAAGGACTTATGCTGAAGCTGAAGCTCCAATACTTTGGCCACCTGATGTGAAGAACCAATTCATTAGAAAAGACCCTGATGCTGGGAAAGACTGAAGGCAGGAGAAGAAGGGGACATCAGAGGATGAAGTGGTTAGATGGCATCACCAACTCAATGGACATGAATCTGAGCAAGCTCAGCGAGATGATGTAGGACAGGAAAGCCAGGCGTGCTGCAGTTCGTAGGGTAGCAAAGAGTTGGACACAACTGAGCAACTGAACAACAGTATAGTTGAAAATCTTTTATATCACCTGGTTCCCAGTCATGTCATATACTCTTCTCCAGAATCTGAAGAGCCTATCAGGCATTCTGCTTCCTTATTAGTGGTAGAAAGAGAAAAATGAAACAATTTGTCTAGATCACTACATTTCTGAAAACGTTACTGGTACGCCAGGCCCCTGAACATTCATGAGGCTTATCTCTTACCTTTCATAGTATGTGTACCATACCAAGTCCTTCAACATATTCTGTTTCATAATCATCCAGTCTGATTAACACAATGTAAACAATATCATGGATCAATATAATGTTCAATGGACTATCTATAGAGTCCAGTGCTCTTCAGACTATGACAGACAACTGATGGCAGAGTTAAACACAGCCATGGGACAAGACTGTAAGTGTATACCAATGTTAATCCCATGTGAATGCAGTGATTCTGGTCTTCCTTCCTGATGAAGATGAAAAAATACATCTGCCAGATACTTGAGCTCATGTTAATCTGTTCTAGCAAAAACACCACATCTGCCATGGCAGCTATAATTGGGACTACCATTTGGTTGAGCTTGTGATAGTTTACCCTTAACCTCCAGGATCAGTCTGGCTTTTCATGGACTGGACTGGTAAACTAAGCAGAGATATGTGGAGATTATGACCTGTGTATCCTTCAGATCTTTAAGACTGGCACTAATCTCTAATATTTCCTCTGGTATGCAACTGCTTTAGCTTACTGCCTTGACTGGAAGCAGGGATTTGAAAGACTTTTGCTTGGTCTTCCCACATTGCAATAGCTCTTACTCAGAGGTCAAGGCATCAACATGAGGTTCAGCCAATTACCACGTGTGTACTCTCCAATTATGCATTCAGGGGTTGGGGAAACAGCTAGGGAGTGACTCCACAGTCCCAGTGAACTCACTGTGAGCTAAATATGGGCCAGAGCTTCAATGATCTTCACACACCACTTCTCTTACAGAGGGACTGTGATGACCCTTTAAGACCCAGTTATCAACTTCAATCTAAATCCTTTGTTCAGCAGTCTTCCTGTATGGTTACTCAATGAAATAGCCATAGATCTCTTTAGAGGACTATAGGAATCATACTGTTTACCCTTGCTTAGATACAGGCTATGGGATTCTTCTTCCTGAGAACCACGCCTTTCCTTCTGGCTGTAAATTCCGGGTTTACATATTTGCTCAAATCTGGAAGCAGGAGAGGGAGCATAGTCAGCTTTAACTGAGATAAATTTTATTAAATAAAGTTCACCCATTTTTCCATATAAAATTCAATGAGTTGTGACAAGGGTATATTTTCATTATATCACTGTAATGAAAATACAGAAAATTTCTATCATCTCCCAAAGTTTCCCTGTGCCCTTTGCAGCCAATTTCAACCTCCTCGCCTCCATCCCCTGTCAACCACTTGTCTGCTTTCTGTCTAGAAAGTCATTTATATGGAATTACACAGTATATAATCTTTTGTGTCCTTCTCTTAATATAATAATTTGATGTTGTTATATGTACCAGTACTTCATTTTGTTGCAGAGTAGTAGTATATTATATGAGCTTCCCTGGTGGCTCAGACAGTAAAGAATCTGCCTGCAATGCAAGAGACATGGGTTCAATCCCTGGGTCAGGAAGATTCCCTGAAGAAGGGAATAGCTACCCACTCCAGTATCCTTGCCTAGAGAATTCCACGAACAGAGGAGCCCAGCAGGCTACATGGGGTCATTAGAATCAGACACAGGCTGAGCAAATAACATTTTCACTTTTTCATTGTACCATACAGACATACCACAATATGTTTACAATTCATCAGTTAGTAGGCATCTGGGGTTGCTCCCAGTTTCAGTTCAGTTCAGTCATTCAGTCATGTTCGACTCTTTGCGACCCTATGAATTGCAGCACGCCAGGCCTCCTGTCCATCACCAACTCCTGGAGTTTACCCAAACCCATGTCCATTGAGTCAGTGATGCCATCCAACCATCTCATCCTCTGTCATCCCCTTCTCCTCATGCCCTCAATCTTCCCCAGCATCAGGGTCTTGTCAAACGAGTCAGCTCTTCACATCAGGTGGCCAAAGTATTGGAGTGTCAGCTTCAACATCAGTCCTTCCAGTGAACACCCAGGACTGATCTCCTTTAGCATGGACTGGTTGGATCTCCTTGCAGTCCAAGGGACTTTCAAGAGTCTTATCCAACACCACAGTTCAAAAGCATCGATTCTTTGGCGCTCAGCTTTCTTTATAGTCCAATTCTCACATCCATACATGACCACTGGAAAAACCATAGCCTTGACTATATGGACCTTTGTGGACAAAGTAATGTCTCTGTTTTTTAATATGCTGTCTAGGTTGGTCGTAACTTTCCTTCCAAGGAATAAACATCTTTTAATTTTATGGCTGCAATCACCATCTGCAGCTATTTTGGAGCCCCCCAAAATAAAGTCAGTTTGGGGTTATTATAAATATTCTTTCCATGATCATTTGCTGAATGCAAATGATCTGTGGATGGGCAGATGTCCACATCATTTCAAAATGATCACCATGAACGGTGTAGTTATGATCTGCCACCATACAAAGTTGTTATATAAATTTTACTCTTTTCCCCACACTTAACAATTCATACCCATGACTCATTTATTTTGTAACTGTTAGTCTATGCCTTTAAATCTCCCTCATCTATTTCTCTTCTCCTTCCTCCCCCTGGCAAACAGTTGTTTGTTCTCTGTATCTATTAGCCTGCTTCTGTTTTATGTTAATTTGTTTTGTTTTTTAGATTCCATATGTAAGTAAAATCACACAATGTTTGTCTTTCCCTGTCTGATTTATTTCACTAAGCATGATCTACCCTCTAGGTCCACCCTTGTTGTCACAAATGGCAAGATTTCGATGGCTCACCAATATTCCACTATATATATATATAAACACAATATAAAAACACTGTATAAATAAAAAACTATAAATATATAAAACACTCCATTATATTATTATACATATACACATATATATAGCAAATATATCACATCTTCTTTATTCACTGATGGACATTTGGGTTGCTTCCATATCTGGGCTATTGTAAAACAAAGCTGCAGTTAATACAGGATACTTATTTCTTTTCAAATTAGTATTTTCATTTTCTTTTGATAAATACCCAGAAGAACTGCTGGATAATATGGTAGTTCTATTTTCACTTTTTGGAAAAATTCCCCATACTGTTTTTCATAATGTGTGTGTATGCTCCATTGTGTTTGACTCTTTGACCTCTGATAACAAGGTAGGAGAAGGTATTATACGAGTCTTCTTGAGAGGAGTACTTGATGTACCAGCTTTGAGAGGATGGGAAAGGAGGGCTTCTCTCCCATATCTGCCTGGTTTGATGGTTGAAGGGCAGGAAGTATGTGCTGCCCGAGCACTTCTCCCTCCATTCCCTGGAGTTGTCGCATGGGGTGTCCGCCAAGACTAAAATGAAGTGTTCCAGGGAGACCTGTGACTCTTTGGACTATAGCCCACCAGGCTCTTCTGTCCAGGGGATTTTCCAGGCAAGAATACTAGAGCGGGTAGTCATTCCCTACCCCAGGGGATCTTCACAACTCCGGGATAGAACCTGCATCTCTTGCATTGGCAGGTAGATTCTTGACAACTGCACCAATAACAGCTACACCAATTTATATTCCCAGCAACAGTGCATGAGGGCTCCCTTTTCTCCACATCCTCACCAACACTTATTTGTTCTTTACTATTTTTTGATGAGAGCCGTTCTGATAGGTGTGGGTGACATCTCACTGTGGTTTTGATTTGCATTTCTCTGATGATTAGCTATGTTGAGCATCTTTTAATATGCTTGTTGGCCATCTCCATGTCTTCTTTGGAGAAATGCCCATTTGGGTCCCCTGCAAATTTTTTGGTTGGGTTGTTTTTCTAATATTGAATTGTATGAGTTTGTTTTTATATCTTGGATATTAACTAATTTGATAAATCATTTGCAAATATCTTCTCCCAGTCAGTAGGCAGTTTTTTTGTTTCGTCGACAGTTTCCTTTGCTGTGCAAAAGATTTTTAGTTTGATATAGTCCTATTTGCTCATTTTTGCCTTTGTTTTCCTTGTCTGAGGTGACATATCCCAAGAAATTACTAAGAGAAATGTCAAAGAGTGTACGGTTTGTCAAAAAGTATCTTCTCTGTTTGTCAAAGAGTGTCAAATGACAAAGAGTGTCATCTTCTAGAAGGTCTATGGTTTCAGTTCTACACCTTTAATTCATTTTTATTTTTGTGTATGGTATGAGAAAGTAGTCCAAGCTTGATTCTTTTACATGAGACTGTATAATTTTCCCAATACCATTTATTGAAGTGGCTGTCTTTTCCTCACTGTATATTCTTGCCTGTACTGTCATAGATTTTTTAATCGCCCGTATAAGTGTGAGTTGATTTGAATCTGTCTTCTTTTTGAGTTGCAAGAGTACTTTCTGTATTCTGAATACAAGTCCTTTATCACATATGTCTTTGGCAAATATTTTCTCCCAGTCTGGCCTTCTTTATAATTTCTCAATAGTATTCTTTTTTTTTTTTTTTTT
>SJYA01001561.1:680355-692353 GCA_006410615.1 Neotragus moschatus | reverse complement strand
ATTTTCTTGAAGAGATCTCTAGTCTTTCCCATTCTGTTCTTTTCCTCTATTTCTTTGCACTGATTGCTGAAGAAGGCTTTCTTATCTCTTCTTGTTATTCTTTGGATCTCTGCATTCATATGCTTATATCTTTCCTTTTCTCCTTTGCTTTTTGCTTCTTTTCTTTTCACAGCTATTTGTAAGGCCTCCCCAGACAGCCATTTTGCCTTTTTGCATTTCTTTTTCATGGAGATGGTCTTGATCCCTGTCTCCTGTACAATGTCACAAAACCTCATTCCATAGTTCATCAGGCACTCTATCAGATCTAGGCCCTTAAGTCTATTTCTCACTTCCACTGTATAATCTTAAGGAATTTGATTTAGGTCATACCTGAATGGTCTAGTGGTTTTCCCTAATTTCTTCAATTTAACTCTGAATTTGGCAATAAGGAGTTCATAACCTGAGCCACAGTCAGCTCCTGGTCTTGTTTTTGTTGACTGTGTAGAGCTTCTCCATCTTTGGCTGCAAAGGATATAATCCTTCTGATTTCGGTGTTGACCATCTGGTGATGTCCATGTGTAGAGTCTTTTCTTGTGTTGTTGGAAGAGGGTGTTTGCTATCACCAGTGCATTTTCTTGGCAAAACTCTATTAGTCTTTGCCCTGCTTCATTCCACATTCCAAGACCAAATTTGCCTGTTACTCCAGGTGTTTTTTGACTTCCTACTTTTGCATTCCAGTCCCCTATAATGAAAAGGACATCTTTTTGGGGTGTTAGTTCTAAAAGTTCTTGTAGGTCTTCATAGATTGTTCAACTTCAGCTTCTTCAGCATTACTGTTGGGGCATAGACTTGGATAACTGTGATATTGAATGGTTTGCCTTGGAGACAAACAGAGATCATTTTGTCGTTTTTGACATTGCATCCAAGTACTGCATTTCGGACTCTTCTGTTGACCATGATGGCTACTCCATTTCTTCTGAGGGATTCCTGCCCAAAGTAGTAGATATAATGGTCATTGGAGTTAAATTCACCCATTCCAATCCATTTGAATTCGCTGATTCCTAGAATGTCGACGTTCACCCTTGCCATCACTTGTTTGACCACTTTCAATTTGCCTTGATTCATGGACCTGACATTCCAGGTTCCTATGCAATACTGCTCTTTATAGCATTGGATCTTGCTTCTATCATCAGTCACACCCACAACTGGGTATTGTTTTTGCTTTGGCTCCATCTCTTCATTCTTTCTTACCCCCTTTTAACTGCCCAAGTACTTATATGTAATGCTGTGTCCATTCACCATGTCCATAGTTTTTTGTAGGTCAGATTGTTTTGGCAGACACTCATTACAGTAACTCTACTCAATTCCTATCAGAAGTAAGTATCACTTCTGACAAGTAAGTAACACCACCTGGTCTCTATTTATCTGAGTAAGTAAGTGAAGTCACTCAGTTCTGTCTGACTCTTTGTGACCTTGTGGACTGTAGCCTACCAGGATCCATAGGATCCTCCAGGCAAGAATACTGGAGTGGGTTGCCATTTGCTTCTCCAGTCTATTTATCTAAGGGCCCTATTATCCCCATTGCTATCTGTGAGCTTATTTTTGGAAAAGTAGCTACTGTCAGACTCAACTCACAAAAGACAACCAACTGAACTCAACAGCTAGTATCCTTCTCATGAGCACATTCCATCTCATGTTGGTATATGGAGGGTTTTATGCACCCTCCTGTGTAACATAGTTTGTTGGTTCATTTTCCAGCATTATGCAATATATCTTTTCCAGAATAACCCCTTCTCTAAGCTTTTGACCCTATCTTTTTTCCAACTCACTTCGGGCCATCACTGTCTGCAAAGACTCCATTTCCTAGAATACTTGCCAGAGTGTTAAATCTTGTATCACAGGGAGGTGCTCCCATATTGATAAGCTCTCCTACATCCAACTTTTTGTTCCACTCCTCATTTGACTCAACATCCCCAGCAACCAGACCCAGGAAATTTCCCTGGCTCTTGAACTAATCAATGCATGGTGATCAGTTCCTACAGCTGTCTCATTCCTTTACAAGCCCAGCATTTTCTTGGTGAGACTGGACTGTGGCCTAATCATAGTTATAATCTAGTAGCCAGGAGTAGAGGTATATATAGATATTAGGTGGGATACAAATCTTTCAAGGCAGAGACCTCTGGCTCAGCTTTAGGCAATGGAATAGCTCTAGGCTTAATAGAGCAGAGTGAGCCATGTTTGTAGGCTCAGAGGGTTCAAAAGGACCTCAGTTTTCAAGATTGAGTGCATCAACCTACAATTATACTCCTTCTCAGCCAGAGCCCTGACCTTAGTATAGAAGACTTGCCAAGGTTGAGAATCCAACCTTCTTTGAAGCTCTGTTGTTCTGATAAGTAAATCCTGAGCTTAATACTCAGGTTTTTCTAACCTCTGGCTGCATAAGATAGTCTCTTTATATTCTACGAAGAAGCCCTCTGACTTTTACACTTAAACACATGGCTAATTCCCCTCCGCCTTTCACTCTTTTTCAATGCATTGATGGCCCTCACCAAGACACATTCAATTCCATTGCTCTTATTAATTACTATTTCTTCTAAACTTCTTAAATGTTTAAGATATCACACCACCATTGCTTTACTTTTTATCATTTCATCCCAGTTTACCACTAGTGAAAGTAATAATAATTGTACTGCAACAGCTTGCCAGCATACTCCCTACCACCAATGAATGGGTTCTAACTGATAGCCAGCCAGGAATGATCTCACTCCCAAATCCCATTTTAGAGTTTGCTTCCTAAAGTCATTCCTGATACTAATTGTCATAGGTTATACTCCCTAGGAAACAGACTCTGACATATTTGTGCAGGAAGTTCTCTGCAAAACTCTCTCAATGACAACACATCTAAAGTAATGAAGATTGAGCAGAGAAAGAAGCTGAACATCAGGGGCCTCAGCAAGTACTGCAAGGGTGCTCAGAGATGGGATGGCCTTCAGAACTATCCCAAACTGAGGCTAGGATTCTGGGAATTATATTCCCACACTGATCAAATGCAGGCTGCCCATCTTTAGGGGTAACTTTCAGGAAGCAACTCTGCATTACTTTGCTAGGACTGTCACAACAAACAGACTGGGTGACTTAACATATATTTATTTTCTTACATCCTGGAAGCTGGAAGTCCAAGATTAAGGTGCCAGCAGGGCTGGTTTCTCCTGAGCTTTCTCTCCTTGAGTCACAGATGGCTGCCCTTTTACTGCCTCTTCACAGCACCCACAGGATCCAGTCCTAGGCAACTCTCCTGTCCCTCTGCGCTTGCGCGCATGCATGCCTGCAGTGTCTCTCTCCATGACTTAATCACTTTTTATAAAGGCAACAGTCACATTGGATTAGAGCCCACATTAATGGCCTCATTTTAACCTCACTACCTCTTTAACATGCCTATCTCCAAATACAATCACATTCTGAGGTTATGGAAGTTAAGGTTTCAACATCTGAATTTTGGAGGACACAGCTAAGTCCATAACAAGCTCCTTTCAGCCAAAGGCAATTTTTAGAGACAGATTCATCTTTGAGCTATCATCAGTCAAAACTTCTGAACCTAGGAGAGTTAGTGTCCTCATCCTTAAGGGAAGATCTGGGTGGAGGACCATCATATCCACAACAGCAATGATATTAATATCTCTAATTAGAACACAAGCACAACACTTGTTGAACACTCATTATATTGTGCAAGGCCCCAGTCTATTTGTTCAAATGACTAACTGTAATCTAGAAAAATGCTCCCTCTTCCCTGAAATCTCTGTAGTTATAAACAACCTCAAAATTCCTCAAACACAGAACTCTATATACACCAATTCTCCATTTAGTGCATATCACTTATCCCTTCCAGAATAAAAGTTAATCAAGAAATAGCTGTTGAATTTAACTCACTCTTTTACTAGAGAAGAAATACCTTTGCTAAGTTTTGTATTCCTCTACAAGATATAGACAAAACTGTTTACTCCATTTGAGTAATTCTGATGACCAGAAAATAATTATTTGCTTAAGTAAGTTCTAAAGATACATTGTTTAAAATGACAGACAATGCTGAGGGAAAGGTGCATTGCATAGTTCTGAGGGTATCGAGACATGCTAGGAGAAATATCTTTGAGTTGATTAACCTAGCAAGGTCATATCAAGCCCCTGGGGACTCTAACATGCATGACAAAACTCTTACGAACACCCTGTAGCAGTCTTTAGTCCACCTCCATATTCTCTAGTGGTATCTTCATACTTTCATTGAGTACCTACTACGTGCCAGGCACTGTGGTTGGCATTGGTGCTACAGCAGTGGATAAAACATGCAGTCTCTAGCCTCATCAGTTTGCAGTCATTTTACCACCAAGTTAAGATTCATAAAGGTCTATACTAGTCCCAGAGTTTCAACTAAAGTCAAAATAGAAAAGTTGAAGGCAAACCTAAAACATTACCCAATCAGAAATTCAGCCTGATTCTTACGGTTCTATCTGTTCTAATATGCCAAGTTGTGAGAACCCTGGAAGGTCTTACTGATCATTCTCTTCTACCATCTACTTCAGAACATGGCTAGATATCTGCATGCAGGCTGACCATTTTTCCTGAAGGTGAAAAGGACTAGGGGTGGTTAATTTAATGAGATACTTTCAGATGGTTTAAACTCAATCACACACAAGTGGAAGTGATGATGTTTGAAACATCAAGCCAAAGCACAAGTTGGTGGTGGAGACAGAAGTTTTCTAGAGTATTTTCAGAAATTATAGATTATAATCAATAACAATAAGAGCAATATTAGCAATAAAATAGCCATAGTCTTAACTGAGCCATGTTGTAAACACACAAAAATTACTTTTATCTAATGCTCATAATAACCCCATGTGTGAAACAGGTGTAATCATTCTTATAAATAAGGAATAAGACATAGAAATATTAAATAATTTTCCCAATTCATAAAGAAAAAGTGGCATATTTAAACATGAATTCATCTGACTCTAAAAGCTGCGTTCTTTCCCACTGTATTATAACCACTCCCCAAATTATGATGTTCTCCCCATGAAATAATCCTTCAATATTGCTGTTGATTCTTGGTTATCCCCCAAAGAAAACAAGTACTTTGGAAAGTTAGGTTCAGTTATATGGAATGTTTAACGTTTTTAATAGCATCTTCTGATCAGAATAAATTTTACACAGCCAAATCTTTCTTCTAGCCAAAGTTACTTCGTGACTGATTCTTAGCATATCAAGATACTGTGGTGGCTATTTTAGATAATGTGGTGGATGTGATGAAGCAGTGTTACAATTTCACTAGAAAATGGACTTTACTGTGCATACATTGTATAGAATCAGTTGTAGTATTAGGATAAGCTAACCGCTATAACAAATAATCCCCAAATCTCAGTGGCTTAGCAAAGTAAAAGTTTATCGTTCATGCAAATTTTTATGACAGTATTTTTTTATGAGGTTATTTCTTATGGGGCATCTCTCCTGAGCAGCTGTTCTCGAAAGTGATGACTCAAGTAGTTAGTCTACTTTAATCTTGTGAAGATGCCATCTTCATGGAGCCTTTCTAACGTTGACATGAAAGGCAAAGAAAATGTGGGCAAGGCACACAGAACACTTCACCACCTTGGTCTTAGGAAGTGTTATGCATCATTCCTATTCACAGTTCATTGACCTGAGTTTGTCATGGACACACTAAAATTCAAAGGAGCTAGAACGTGGGAGGTCCCAGTTAGATAGCTGCAACTTAAGCACAACAATACAGTGTAGAAAGAGATCTCATACCTCTGGTCAGGCACCTCTTTCTGCCACAGCTGGTGTCAACTGGTTTGAGCTTGTGATAAGCTTTGATTTATTCTTTTAAACTAATTTTTATTGGAGTATAGATGCTTTTCAATGCTGTGTTAGCTTCTGTTGCTGTTGTTTTTCATTCTCTAAGTCCTGCCTGACTCTTTGTGACCCCATGAACTGCAGCATGCCAGCCTTCTCTGTCCTTCACTATCTCCCTGAGTTTGCTCAAATTTATGTTCACTGAGTAAATGATGCCATACAGTCATCTCATATTCTGCCACTCTCTTTGCCCTTTTGCCTTTAATCTTTCCCAGCATCTGGGTCTCTTCCAATGAAATGGCTCTTCACATCAGGTGGTCAAAGTATTGGAGCTTCAGCTTCAGCATAGTTCTTCCAGTGAATATTCAGGGTTGATTCCTTTAGCATTGACTGGTTTGATCTCCTTGCTGTCCAAGGAACTCTCAAGAGTCTTCTCCAGCACCACAATTCAAAAGTAGTTCTCCAGCACTCAGCCTTCTTTATGGTCCAACTCTTACATCTGTACATGACTACTGGAAAAACCATAGCTTTGACTATATGGATCTTTGTTGGCAAACTGATGTCTTTGCTTTTTAATACAGTGTCCAGTTTTGTCATGACTTTTCTTCCAAGGAGCAAGTGCCTTTTAATTTCATGGCTGCAGACACAATCCGCAGTGATTCTGGAGCCCAAAAAATAAAATCTGTACTGCTTCTATTTTCCCCCTTTTATTTGCTATGAAGTGCTGGGACCAGATGCCATGATCTTAGTTTTTTGAATGTTTAAGTTAGCTTTTCCACTCTCCTCTTTCACCTTCAACAGAGGTCCTTAGTTCCTCCTCATTTTCTGCCATTAAAGTGGTATCATCTCCTTATCTGAGACTATTGAGATTTCACCCAGAAATCTTGATTCCAGCTTGTGACTCGTCCAGCCCAGCATTTCACATGATGTACTCTGCATATAAGTTAAATAAACAGGGTGACAATATAAGCCTTGACATTCTCCTTTCCGGATTTTGAACCAGTCAGTTGTTCCATGTAAGGTTCTAACTGTTGCTTCTTGACATGTATATAGGTTTCTCAGGATACAGGTAAGGTGGTCATGTATTTCCATCTCTTTAAGAATTTTCCACAGTTTGTTGTGATCCACATGGTCAATGGGTTTAGTGTACTCAATGAAGCAGAAGTAGATCTTTTTTCTGGAATCCCCTTGCTTTTTCTATGATCCAACGAATGTTGGCAATTTGATCTCTGATTTCTCTGCCTTTTCTAAACCCAGCTTGTACATCTGGAAGTTCTCATTCCATATACTGCTGAAGCCTAGCTTGAAGGATTTTGAGCAAAACCTTACTAGTATGTGAAACAAGGGCCACTGTACAGTAGTTTGAATATTCTTTGGCACTGTGTGCCCTTCTTTTAGATTAGAATGAAAACTGACCTTTTCCAGTCCTGTGGCCACTGCTAAGTTTTCCAGGTTTGCTGGTGTGTTGAGTGCAGCACTTTAACAGCACCATCTTTAAGGATGAGAAATAACTCAGCTGGAATCTCATCACTTCCACTAGCTTTGTTCATAGTAATGCTTCCTAAGGCCCACTTAACTTCACTCTCCAGGATATTTGGCTCTAGGTGAGTGACCACACCACCATGGTGATCTTGGTCTTTAAGACCTGTTTTGTATAGTTCTTCTGTGTATTCTTGGCCACCTCTTCCTAATCTCTTCCGCCTGTGTTAGGTCCTTACCATTTCTCTCCTTTATCGTGCCCATCCATGCATGAAATATTCCCTTGATATATCCAAGTTCCTTGAAGAGATATCTGTTCTTTCCCATTCTATTGTTTCCCCTAGCACTGTTCATTGAAGAAGTCTTTCTTATCTCTCCTTGCTATTCTCTGGAACTCAGCATTCAGTTAGGTATATCTTTCCCTTTCTCCCTTGCTTTTTGCTTCTCTTCTTTTCTCAACTTTTTGTAAAGTGTCCTCAGATAACCACTTTGTCTTCTTGCATTTCTTTTTCTTTGGGATGGTTTTGGTCATTGCTTCCTGTACAATGTTATGAACTTCTGTCCATAGTTTTCAGCATCTGTCTACCACATCTAATCCCTGGAATATATTTGTCACCTCCACTGTATAATCATAGGGATTTGATTTAAGTCATACCGGAATGGACTAGTGGTTTTCCTTAATTTCTTCAATTTACATCTAAATTTTGCAATAAGGAGGTCACGATCTGAACCTCAATCAGACTCAGGTCTTGTTTTTGCTAACTATATAGAGCTTCTCCATCTTCAGCTGAAAAGAATATAATCAATCTGATTTCCTGTTGACCATTGGTGATGTATATGTGTATAGTCATCTCTTGTGTTGTTGGAAAAGGGTGTTTCCTATGACCAACATTGATGAACAGAATCAGTCTTCATGGTTTTGATGAACAGAACCAGTTTTGTTCTCTTGACAAAACTATTAGTCTTTTCCCTGCTTCATTTTCAAACTTGCCTGTTACTCCAAGTATCTCTTGACTTCCTGTTTTTGCATTCCCATCCCCTATGATGAAAAGGACACCTTTTTATGATGTTAAGTTCTAGAAAGTTTTAAATGTCTTCATAGAATCAATTTCAGCTTTTTCAGCATCAGTGGTTGGGGCATAAACTTGCATTACTGTGATGTTGAATGGTTTGCCTTGGAAATGAACTGAGATCATTCTGTCATTTTTGAGAGTGCATCCAAGTATGGCATTTTAGGCTCTTCTGTTGATTATGAGGGCTTCTCCATTTCTTCTAAGGTATTCTTGCCCACTCTAGGAGATATAATGGTCATATGAATTAAATTTGCCCATTCTCATCCACTTTAGTTCACTGATTCCTAAGATATTGATGTTCACTCTTGTCATCTCCTGCTTGACCATGTCCAATTTACCTTGACTCATGGACCTAACATTCCAGGTTTCTATGCAACATTGCTCTTTATAGCATCAGACTTTATTTTCACCACCATAAATATCCACAGAGTGTCATTTCTGCTTTGGCCCACTTGCTTCATTCTTCCTGGATCTATTAGTAATTGCCCTCCACTCTTCCCAAGTAACATATTGGACCTGCAGGGGTGGGGGGAAGCTCATTTTCTTCTGTGATATCTTTTTGCCTTTCATACTGTTCATGGGGTTCTTGGGGCAAGAATACTAGAGTGGTTTGCCATTCCCTCCTCTAGTGGACCACATTTTGTCAGAACTCTCCACTATGACCCATCCATCTTGGGTGGCTCTGCATGGCATGGCTCATAGTTTCACTGAGTTATGCAAGCCCCTTCACCAAGACAAGGCTGTGATCCATGAAGGGGGTGTTATCTTCTGCTATACAGCAAACTGAATCAGTTATACATATACATATATCCCACCTTTTTAGATTTACTTCCCATTTAGGTTACCACAGAGCATACAGTAGAGTGAAAAGATTTTTTAAAAAGAAGATTTTTCAAGTAGTTTCTTTACTCGACACTATTATATATCTACCTATGATATAAATCAATATTTTGTACCATGCATTTGATTAGATGAATTAATCTGCTTACAGTAGATTGAATGCCCCACTACCACCACCACCATCAAAAAAGGTATGTCCACCTGGAATCAGCAAATGTGACCTCATTTGAAAATGGGTCTTTATAGGTGTGACTGAGCTAAGGATCTTGAGATGGGATCAACTTGGATTAACTGAGGTAGTGGCGGCAGTTTAGTTGCTAAGTTGTGTCTGACTTCTAGTGACCTCATGGACTGTAGCCTGCCAGGCTCCTCTGTTCATGGCATTTCCTAGGCAAGAATGCTAGACTGGGTGCCCATTTCCTTCTCCAGGGGATCTTCCCAACTCAGGGATCAAACCTGGGTCTCCCACATTGTAGGCGATCCCCTGCCATTGCAGGCAGATTCTTTACCAACTGAGCCACCATGGAAGCCCTGGATTAGCTGGGTGGACCCTAAATCCAATGACCCCTGTCATTTTGAGACAGATGAAAAAGAAAAGAAGATGACCATGTGAAGATGAAGGCAGAAACTGGAGTTAGGCCACATAAAGCCAAGCAACGCCTGGAGCAATTACTACAAGTTAGAGGAGGTGAAAAAGGATTCTCCCCAAGAGCCCTCTGAGAGAATGTGGCCCTGCTGACACCTCAGTTTTGACTTCTGGTCTCCAGATCTGTTAGAGACTAAATTGCTGTTGTTTTAAGCACTAACTGGTCATTTGTTATAGCAACTCTAGGAAACTAATACACAGCCTAAAGAGGTATGTTATGGACTGAACTGTGTCCCTCATGCCACCACAGTTGTATGCTGAATCTCTAACTAAATAGGACTATAAAAAGAAGGACCCCACTGATCAGATGAAATGCCAGGTGAGGACACAGCAAGATGGCCATCTGCAAGCCAAAGAGAGAAGCCTCAGGAGAAACCAACCCTACTGACACCTTAATCTTGGTCTTTCAGCCTCCAGAACTGTGAGAACTTTCTGTTCATTAAGCTACCCAGTCTGTGATATTTTATCGTGATAGCACTCGTAGGTTAATACAAGGTGTGACACAGAGACTTTCTACAGGTAAGAAATTCCAATGAAAGAGCTAGAAGGCCCAGAGTATTAGCATTTGATAGAGTACTTCTAATTTAATAAATAAACAAATTTAGTCATAAACCAAGAACATGGTTCTTGAGGGTTTCTTACCCATGATAAATGCTTAGCATAGTGTGCACAGTGTAGAGTAAACACTATTTTCTCAATTCTATCACAAGCTTTTTTGTTTTCATTTCTGATCTCAATGGACATGAGTTTGAGCAAACTTTGGGAGACAGTAAAGGACAGGGAAGCCTGGCACACTGTAGTCGATAGGGTCACAAAGAGTTGGACACAATTTAGCAACTGAACAAAAACACAGGATATATATATATACACTACTAATAAACATATTTTCCATTAAAATCTATTTTTAAATTGTGGTTTTTCTTAAAATTGATGGCATCCTAAAATCAAGGAAATAAATGTATATAAGAATAAAATTAAGTAGTTCACATGTTGTATCTCATTTAATGTTCCCAACACCCATAAGGTTTAGGTACTTTGTGCTGTGCTGTGCTTAGTTGCTCAGTCATGTCCAGCTCTTTGCAACCCTAAAGACTGTAACCTGCCAGGCTCCTCTGTTCATGGGATTCTCCAGGCAAGAATACTGGAGTGGACTGCCATGCCCTCCTCCAGGAAGTCTTTCCAACATGGGGATCAAATCCAGGTCTCCCACATTGAGGGTGGATTCTTTACTGTCTGAGCCACCTAGTAGAGTGCTAACGATGGCTTGCACCAGCTCATGAGAACTGACTGTGCTGGTCTCGCCCAACTCCAGTTGACAACTTGAAATCAACCAAATGGAAATATTCATACTGTGGAAATGAACTATTACCAACATACCACTGGACTGGGCACTATTATTACTTCTATCATACCAGTGAGGAATCAGAGAGGCTCATTAGCTTGCCCTGGTTAGTGCTAAGTGCAGAGCTCAGATTTCAACTTTGGGTTTATCTAGTTCCACAGCATAAATTCTGAATGCCTGTCTTAGACTGCCACCCTCTTAAATGATATTTAACATAAAGTTGTTGTTGTAGTGATAATTTTGGAACTTCTTAAGTCCCATAAAAGCAGCTAGGTCTCCTTTGCCCAATTACTTCACTTTTACAGGTTACATTGATCTTCTATCATCTGGCATACATAACAAAAAGTAAATCCATTATCACATAAAATGGAAATGAATTTCCCAAACTGTATAGGTGCCTGATTGCCACATCATTAAAATCAATACATGTTACACTGAGATACTTCATAATAGGTTTACTACTATCAAAACTTGATAACCCAAGCATGTAAATCCCTTAAATCTTTAAATAAGAACCTTGTTTAAGGTTGTACAATACATAATCAACAGTAATGCATCCTTTAAATGAGATATTTCTCATCATGTTCCTACAAAGTTTAGATTATGGTTGTTATTCAGGAATGTGTAAACTAAGGATTGGGTCGGAGGTATCTATTCTATTTCTGGTGGTGGGGGAAACAGGATGTAATCTAACCTTATTTCTACTTCCAAAGATCAGCAAGTTTACAACTGCAAGCAAGGAAGGAATTTGGCCCCACTTAAGATGCCCGCAACTACTGATTTTGTCTAAAAGCTGGG